>JAFMOC010000066.1:2180000-2195000 GCA_019802505.1 Corydoras sp. C115 | reverse complement strand
ACTCAGTGGGGGACTCATCCTCCTTGAGCGGCCAGGCAGCAACAACAGTGTAGGACAGCTATGTACAGATATTAATCAAATGGAAAAACTAACAACTGGAAAACTATATGTGAGTCCATTAGGGGGCATCCTGCAGGACCGCCTTTTCAGGTTCCATACAGTATTAGTCAGCAGAGCCATGGATGAAGGTCTCCAGGAAGCCATTCGAGCCTCTATAAGGCGACTCAGCTGATCCCACAGGTTTTCAATGGGATTCAGGTCTGGAGAAAGTGCAGGCCATTCCATTTGAGGTATACCAGTCTCCAACAGCCGTTCCCTGATCATGTGACCTCGATGAGCTGGAGCATTGTCGTCCATCAAGATGAAATCAGGTGTGTGTGTGAGACGTTATTCAGGTCGTATGGGTGTGTCACTGTACCATTCACAAAGTGTAGGGCAGTCTGGTATCGACTGGACACATCTTCCCACACTAACATCACCGCCACCAAAAGCTCATCTGGTGACAACAGTGGCTGATGCATAGCACGCAGACGCTGAAAACGAATGGTCTGATGCAACACTCGCGTGTATCTCACTTCCCTTAAACATGTCTGGATTTGAGTGGCATCCTGTTTCTACAAAATGGGTGTATATTTAGTGATTAGACACAATAACAAAAGGTTGAAAAAATAAAAGGAAGTAGAAGTATATGTTATTGGAACAGGTTAATTGTCTGTCGGTAAATGTCGGTGATGCTGATTCCCTCCCTTTCTTAGCTATAAAACCAGCAAAGTTTCACTGAGAAAGAAAGTAAATCACTTCATCATCCACAGAGAGGACTATGAAGCAAGTGTCCAGGATTGTAGTGATGCTGTGGTCTATAACATCCATTGTGGTGAAAAGTGAGTAAAAGTTTTTAATTCAGTTAAAGTTTAGACTCGAGACGACATTTTATTTTAACTTGGTTTAGTGAACACTGTCAGCTACACATCCACTATTTAATGACATCATGTTCATGCTAAATAGACTTATTATGGTTATTGTATTAAAAATGATCTGTCACTACAGTTTAATTTGAATTTAGATATTTCATAATGCTGGAAGTGTAATGCTTGATGTCTGATGTATTAATAACAAAATAAAACAGCTGTCAACCTTTGTTATTATAACTACGAACAGAATTCCATTCATCCATCCATCCGCTTTTTCCTCTACTAGGGTTGCTAGGGGGGTTCCCCATGCCCAACGTTTTGGGCGCTGGGCAGAAACACCCAGGACAGTCAATCTATCACTAAGAATTCAATTGACCTTGATCCATGTTTTTGGACCATGGGAGGAAACCGGAGGAAACCCACGCAGACATGGGGAAAACATGGAAACTCCACCCAGATGGGGATTCGAACCGGGAATCCCTAGCGCTGAGAGGAGAACGTGCTAACCACTAAGCCACCGTGCCGCCCGGGCCCGGATCAGCCTCCGGCAAATAAACAGGATTTTAATAAAAAGGCAGTTTTAAGTTGGCGGCGTGTAACAGTTACGAGGAAAGGAAACCCTCACAAACACGGGGAGAACATGGAAACTCCCCAGCGCTGAGAGGCGAACGTGCTAACCACAAAACCACCTTGGCGCCAGATGAGAACTCCAATTTGTGAAACATTTACCTTCTTTAACGTCGAAAGTGATATTGTCTAAAATCTCTGACGTTTGAGTGAAGTGAGCATCGTGCCGTTCACGTGACTTTATTACAGTAAATGAATTACAGTCAGCACAATAATTTAATGACCTCACGTGAACAGTTTTGAAATAAAAATCGTTGATGTGACTCAGTGCCCTACCTTGCCTCAACTTGAAAAGCTGCATTCCACATCATATCTTATATTTTACGTTAAGTATCTTTAGAACGTGGTTAGTACATTCACCTCTCAGCACTGTGGCAAAGTAATTACCCCAGGTAATCCTAGAGCAGAAGGGTGAGTAACACGAACCAACACAAAGGTGAAGACTGAAACGGAAGATTAATGTGAGGAGAAAACGGAAAAGCCAATTAAGAAAAGCGGAAACGTAACAGAAGTTAGAACTCAGGTGATAGGGGGCGGTCCTGAGTCTGCGAAGGGCAATCCCCAGGATCACCCACAGAGGGCACCGATGTCAAAAAGTAAAAAAAAAAAAAAACTATACAAATATGGCACTGTGCGGATAAAATTGAAAAACTGTTTTTAACTTAGAATTAAAGTGATGATAGTGCATCTATGGGCAACTAATGCAGTGCAGAGTTTAAAACGTTGTTTTCGTTATGAAATTGTTGTAGGAGGTATTTGTGTCCGTTTAGTCCTGGCTTCATCATCCTCTCTGTGTTCTACACAGTGAACAAACAGGTCACATAAGTCAAATCAGAAAGCAACCCTGGTGTAAAACACTGCTGTATTACGCAGCCTTTTGTTTATTTCTGCATTGTGTGATGTACACATTGTGATGTAGTTTATGAACTAGATGACTACAATATTTTAGAACATTTTTTTCAGTTTTAATACTGACACAAATGCAGAATATGATGCCCTGAATAACATATTCTTTACATATTGTTTTATAAAAGCAAAGTTAAATGAATTGGGTACAATTTATTAAACATGTAAAGATATTTTTTGCGACCTATACCTCCTGCAGGCTTTGTATTTATCCCGAATGAATACTTGGTCCAGTCAACTTTAACCTCAATAACAGCTGCACTTATTTTTTTTTAACCCCGAATTTGTATTTAATTTATTAATTCATTCATTATCTTCCACTTAATCCTCTACTAGGGTCATGGGGGGGGGGGGTCCCATGCCCATCCAGGGTGTTTCAGGCGCTGGGCAAATACACCCAGGACCGGACACTCACACACACACACACATTTATGGGGCAATTTAGCATTTATTTAATCTTGAATCCATGTTTTCGGACTGTGGAAGGAAGCCCACACGGACACAAGGAGAACATGGAAACTCCGCCCAGATTGGGATTCAAACCTGGATCTCCAGTGCTGAGAGATGAACGTGCTAACTACTAAGCCATGTTATATTTATAGGACATCATGTTAAGTTATATCACTGTATAATTAACTGATTTACTTACTCTGCAGCGACCAACATCACCTGCATCATCAGTGAAGATTGTGTGCTTCCCTGCACTTCTGAGAACCATGACATCATCCACTGGTACAATGGAGAAAAGTCTGTGCATTCATTCTTTGAGAAAAAAGATCAACTGGACAACCAAGATGCAGACTACAAAGGAAGAACCTCTTTGTTCTCTGAGCAGATCCCAAGTGGAAATGTATCTCTGCTCCTAAAACAAGTCAGAGTTAATGATAAAGGAACGTACAAGTGCTACACAGCCAACCAGAATAAAAACAATGAGACCTTCATCACTCTAAATGTGAGAGGTATGAAGTGATTACATAACATTTCTCATGAAAAGCTTTGTTACATTTACATTTGGTCATTTAGCAGACGATTTTATCCAAAGCGACTTACAAGGTGAGCACAGGGTTCATCACAACATCTCTGGAGCAATGAGGGTTAAGGGCCTTGCTCAAGGACCCACACTGGTAACTTCAATGGACCTGGGATTTGAACTCCCAACCTTCAGATTGATAGCCCAACACCCGAACCACTGAGCTACTGCTCCCATTTGTACAGATAATTTTTGCAGATAATTCATTCATTAATGGCGTTCTCCGATGCTCGTTTTGAACGTTTTGGACGCTGGCAGATACATCCACAGGGTTTATACAAGAATCCTAGAACTCAATTTACTACCTTTTTTACTACCTCAATAACATTTTTACTGTATTCACAGCACTAGGACACATCTTTATCCTGCAAACTTGTGATAATACATTTAGAATGAAGTCAGTAAATTAATCTAGTCATTTTAGCATTACTATTGATGTTTTTTGTGTGTGTGTGTGTGTGTGTGTGTGTGTGCGCAGGTCAAAGCACTTACTCCGATACTTTGATTGTAACTGCCGCCGTCTTAGGCATCATCATCTTATGCACAATTATTATAACAGCTGTCTGTATGAAATGGGTATGTACATTTGATAAGATTTAAAAAGTGAAAGAGGGCGGATATAAAACATGAAAGTTATTTTTGATTGTATTTTCTAAAATATTAAAAGTTAAAACTTTTGTTTGTAGTTAAAGATGTTTTTCATGAGAAGTGATGGATATTAAATTTGTTTTTTTTATCTGAATCTCTTTACAGGGAATCGCCCGGACTTCTGCATTTTGTTGTTTTTTATGTTGCATATAGGCATAAATACATTAAAAAGATACTTCACACAAAGTTCATAGGAATTTTGAAATGGAAATGTTAAAATGTGTAAAATATAACTTAAGCTGATATTTAAAAACTTTGATTTTAATGGAATCTTGTTTGAACATTATTTCTCTTAGACTATCTTTTATACAAGCAAAAAAACTAAAATCACCAAGTGTCTTCAGAATTAACTTTCTAAATTAAATTTTATGATTATTTTAGTAGTTTTATTAAGTACAAAGCAACAGCTGAAATCTGTGTTTAAGCATTTTGCAATGAAATGTATTTAAAGTCTGTATTATTGTTTTGTGGGCTGTTTAAAGCAGGTTATTCATTGGAAATAAATCTTAATAAAATCTTAATCCTCTACTTAAGTCATGTGGGTCACGTGGGGGGCAAGTTCCCCATGACCATCACTCACCCACACAGACACAGACACACACACTTAATCACACAGACACTCGCTCACTCACACTCTCATTCACTTGTTTACTCACTCACACACTAAATGGGGCAATTTAGAGTATTCGGTTTCCCTTGAATCCATGTTTTCGGACTGTGGGAGGAAACTGGAGAACCCGAAGAAAATCCACACAGACACGGGGAGAACACTTTCTAACCACTAGGCCACCGTGCCGTCATGATAAATACACTGCGACAGTCGCATACACACTCATTAATTTAATTTGTGATTATAAATCATGTTTGTAAAACTAAACTTTCATACAAAACATAACTTTGTTTTACTGTTTTTTGTAAACATTCATGTGTGTGTATATGTTTGTGGTGAAGACGTGATGACGGCAGTAAATGGGTGACAGAGGCAAAAAGGCAGATTAGGTCAACTGAAACACCTGCCACCCCTAAATATAATTCCCTCTGTGAAGTAAGAATAGTGGAAATGGCAACCAAGAGACAAAACAGGCAGAAATGAACTCATACTCATATTCAATAGATTTTTTAGTCTCTAAACACACACAGCACAGTTGACTTATCTCTCTCTAGTCTCGAGGTTTCCCGTCTCCTTCTTCACGCCTCTAACTTCACACAGAAGTGAAGGCTGGTGTTTCCATTCACCTGATCTGCCTTCCAGCCCCTGCCTCCCATATACAGGTTCTGCCCGATTACCCCCTGCTGCCACTGAGCTATACATAAAGTCTATTACTGTCTTTTAAATGTCTGTTTTTTTATTTGGTAAATGTTATTGTAAGCAAAGTCACTGATTTACATTGTTTATAGATGATGTTGTGCTGCTTATATGATTATTAGACATTATTAATGTAAAAAGATGATGTGAATGTATAAATCTACTGACAGTAAACATGAATAAAGCAGCTGATCTGTTCAGAGACACAAAGTCCATTTAAAAGCTCCTGCACTGTGGACAGAAAAAACTGAAAAAAAATATATATATATTACATCGGTGGTTTTAAGAAAATTTGTCCTGGATTGACAATAAAAATGTTTATTCATTTAATCAGGAGGAAGACCGACAAAAAAACAACAACAAAGAGATCCGACTAACAGGTTCATTTAAAAAGTCTGAATTAAAAGTTGATAAAAAGCAGCTCATATTAAATTTCATGTTTTCAGGCAGTTACATCATAAGCCTTTCAAGTTCCTTATGCCTGTGCATTCTTGTAAGTGTGTGTGTGTGTGTGTGTGTGTGTGTGGCAGGACCTGATGGACTGGTAAGGTTGTAAGGATAAGTATGCAGTGTTATAAAGACAGGTTGGCTGTGGTGTCGTTTTTGAGCTTGCCACTGCTGAGACTGTGGATCATGGCGATCATATGTGTGTGTTTGTTCAGCTCGTCCTCTTTCTTCTGCAACTTGACCTCCAGCTGAGACTTCTGAAGCTCCAGTGATGAGACCTGAAAAAAAAGAGATTTACAAACATGTTAGAGAAGCATTAAATATTCAGCAAACACAATTAATCAGCCAATTATGATGAACTGAACAGTGGCTGTTTGACTGAATAAGTAAAAACTGCATATTTTATGTCATACAACAAGATTTTTAATGCAGCATTTTTTTTCAGTTCTACTTTAAAGCATAGGTGTCAAACTCAAGGCCCACAGGCCATTTCCGGCCCGTAATACAATTATAGAATGGGGTGTGATAATATTATCAGGTGAACTTGGTTCTCTGCCCACTATATTGTATCTGTTAGGGATTTTAAAAATAATAATAATAATAATAAATAAATAAAAAGATATTCACTTCCTCCTGTGTGTTTGGATTATATCTATAGTCTTCCATTTGTCATGTGACTTTGCAAACATATATTTTTTTCTTTTGTTTTATTTTATTTTATTTCATTTTATTTTATTTTGTTCATTCTTGACCATAATGATGCTCGGATGCCGGAATATAAATATAACCATAATTAGGCTTTCCTCCTAAGCACTGCTAATCACATCTACTTCAGTCAGATGAGAACACAGTCACCCTTACACCAGAAAAAGTCTATCATCTGATAAAAAAAACAACTTTGCAGAGGATTATATACGGTCCAAATTTTGCATAATGGAAAAATTAGTTTTAGTTTTCAGTTTTAGAACCCCCAAAAAACACACATTATTAGATTGATGGATGACTCTCAGCACTGCAGTGTCAATAAATTAGTGGTGTGTTGATATAAGCTGCACTCATACACGTGAGTCAAGAAAAATGGAACCAACAAAATATGTAGAGAGAGACGAACTGCAGTCTATAATTGTTAAATAACGAAGTGCATCATTTAGTCATTTAGCAGACGCTTTTATCCAAAGCAACTTACAAATTAAAGAACAACACAAGTCAGTAGTTAAGGAAAAACCAGCTACACTGTAGAATAATCAAACCTGATCATTACCCAATCTGGCGTTCTTCCATAGCAAGTGCTTGTGGATGAGATGTGTTACATATACGGCACGTGGCACCAAGAATATTAATTATTTGAAGTTGTGCCCAGTAAAAAAAAAAAATGCTATGGCAAAGGAAAAATTATATACATATCCAAAGTGTTAAAACAAGGGCTTTGTTGCAACACAGTGCTGTTGTTCTACTACTCACATCGAAACATTCATATTGCGAATAACTCTGCACAACTCTGGAACAGCACCTCTAAGGAACCATGGAACCATCTTACCTTGATGCTGGCGTCCTTTCTGGCCTGTTCAGTCTTGGTAAGTTCTTTCCTCAGGATGCTGATGCTCTCTTCCATATCACTGGCTTGTTCATCCCGCCTACTCATTTCAGCCCGAAGGTCTAAATTTAAGTTTGCAAAGTCATTTAAGTTCCAGACACTTTTACAAAACCAGACCAGCAGACCACACCAGCAACATGAAGTCATATATATATATATATATATATATATATATATATATATATATATATATATATATATATATATATATATATATATATGGATAAGGAAACGCTTTCAATGAATTGCATATTCATAAAGAATTATAAATGCATTTTATAAATTTATATAATATATATATATATATATAATATAATATATATATACATTTATGAAATGGGTAAGTATTCATAATGCTTTATAACATATAATAGGCTTTTGCTAATGTACATAGATGTTTATAATCATTGTCGGTATGTTTAACACAAACTGACGTAATGCATTACAATATGACTTTATTTCGACTTGTGGTTCTTCAGAATCTCTTTCAAAGAGGTATGACAATTAATTTTATGCCTGTAAATCAATCATTAAACATAAACATTATAAGGCTTCATGTTGCTGGTCCCTAATATATAAAATATATCATTTATATTATATAAATATATAATTTATAATGCATTATGCCACTTTGGGAGAGAGGGAGGAGAGAGAGGGAGGGAGGGAGGAGAGGGATGGATGGATGGATGGATACACACACTCATAATGTGTATATGTGCACTTTTTTAGAGACCAGCAACATGAAGTCATATATATGTATATATATATATATATATATATATATATATATATATATATATATATATATATATATATACACACACACACAAACACAGAGAGAGAGAGAGACAGAGAGAGAGAGAGAGAGAGAGAGAGTTACCAGATATAGTGTCATGCTTTTCCTGAATGACTTTCTCCATGGCTGAGATCTTCTCTTCGTTCTGTTGCAGCTCTGAAGAGAGTCTAAAGAAAATGACCTGATTACAATCTGCGTTGATCACGGACAAAAACACACACATTGGAAAGTCCTGCTCTCTTACCTGAATTAGAATCACAGAGCAGATTTAACTGGACTACGTACTCGATGTTAAAGCAAAATCAGTCCTGTCCAATTTCCTTTACCTGATTTAGCTTATTAGACTCCCTGTATTCTCTCCGTGTCCACGTGGGTTTCCTCCAGGTTCTCCGGTTTCCTCCCACAGTCAAAAAACATGGACCAAGGTCAATTGAATTCTCCAAATTGCCCCATATAGAGTGTGTCTGTGTGAGTGAGTGTGTGCCCAGAGATAGATTGGCGCCCTGTCGTGGGTGTATCTGCCCAGCGCCCGAAACATTTTCCCCCGGATGGGCATGGGGAACCCCCCCCATATATATATATATATATATATATATATATATATATATATATATATATATATATATATATATATATATATATATATGGCTGTGAGAGAAGAGGTATTAATAAGATGACAAAATTCACATTTCACTGGACTATAACTTAATAAGGTAAAGCACAAGTATACAAAAGCATTTTTTGTGGTTCTCTGCTCATTGTTTTGTGTCACTGCTGTTGCTGTTTCCTGCAAAGGTAGCTGTGTTTGCAGATCTTCTCATTAGTGATGTTTTCTCCCTCACTACACATTCCATAATCTCATAACTGAACTGGTAAATGTTACAATGCATAAACACAAACAGACTGAATTCACCTGCATCAATTTTGCAAAGCAGAAACAGAACAGAAGTAGATGGTCGTTTCTGTAACCTCGTGCATTTATGTATCTTTTAAAAAGTATACCACTCATTAGGAACCCCCTCCCCACCCCCAAACTCATGAGTGATCACTGACCTCTCCTGCTGCAGTTTAAGTCCATCATTGGTTTTCCTCAAACTTTCGGCCTGCTGAGAAAGAGAACCGTGTGCAGCCTGGAGCTCCTTCAGCATGCCTTCACTCTTGTTGAACCTACAGACATGCATATTAGAACCGGGGTTCTGAGAGATGTAACCTTTAAAAGGTTCACAATCTTTCACTTTATTACATTAAGCATTTCATAGAAATAGTTAGTAGTCACATGTTAAATACTGTATTATAATATTGCAATACCGTGGCTTAGTGGTTAGCACAGTACTGGAGATCCAGGTTCAAATCCCAATCTGGGTGGAGTTTCAATGTTCTCGCCGTGTCCACGTGGGTTTCCTCCCACAGTCCAAAACATGGTTTTGTGATAAATAGAATGCTTTAAATTGCCCCATATAGAGTGTGTGAGTGAGTGAGTGAGTGTGTGCCCAGTGTTAGATTGGCACACTGTCCTGGGTGTATCTGCCCAGCACCTGAAACATTTTCCTCTTGATGGGCATGCGGAACCCCCCTGCAACCCTAGTAGAGGATTAAGCCAAAGATAATGAAGAATGAATGAATGAATGAATGAATATTGCAATACATGTAAACTACATTTAAAACAAGCAAAACATAAAAAAAAACTATATCTTGTTAAATGGGCAATTTATCCATAGAATTTTTTTTATTAATTACCACTAATTACTTAATTAAATGGTAATTTTTTTTAATTGATTCATGTGTTGACGATGAATAGTTGTGCAAAGTTTCAGTTTAATCATATAAAGTGCCCGAGACGTTCTCCCCTGGATGGCCATGGGGAACCCCCCCGCGACCCTGATATAGGTTGAAACGGAAGATAATGGATGGATGGATGGATGGACAGCTACACTGTAGTTTAATCAAACCTGATCATTATCCTATTTTGCACCCCCCCCCCTATTTATCATATCAGGTGTTTGTTGAGGAGCTGTGTTTTGAGTTGCTTCTTAAAGATGTCTAGTGATTCCGCATTACAGACAGAGTTGGGAAGATGGTTCCACCGTTTTGCAGTGGTGAACGATATGGAGTGAGAATGAGCTCCTCGGTGAGGTGGAATCATCAGACGACAATCATCACTAGAACGAAGTGAACGAGTCGGAGTGTATTTTGTAAATATAGAGTGAAGGTAAGAGGGGTCAGATCCAGAGATTGTCCTGTAGGTCAGAGTCAGTGTCTTGTAGTGAATGCAGCAGCTACAGGGAGCCAATGGAGAGAGAGGAGTGATGGAGTGACTGAGTTCTCTTGGGCTGGTTGAACACAAGTCGGGCTGCAGAGTTCTGTATCAGTTGTAGAGGTCTGATTGGGCAAGCTGAGACCGGCAAACAACGCATTACAATAATCAAGCCGGGATAGGATGAGGGCTTCAACTAAATGAGATATTCTGTCCAAAACAATAGGAAAAGGAAGTTCAACATTTCCGTTACTCTTCATATCATCCACAGATGTACATTCATGGGTATGACCTGTTCATCATACGTGTGAGGCTAAAGTAACTAAAACAATAAAATAATTGTAAAACTAAAACCTGGTCGTCTAAAAATTGCATTAATGTGTGATGGCATGTATTTATTTATATAAATATATAATTATATATATATATATATATATATATATATATATAATATATAATTGTTGATGTGTCTGTATGTCTTTATTATGTTGAGTTAAACTAAGACTTACTGAGACGTGTTCTCACAAACTGTTATAAATATTGGTGAGTGCTAGCACTCTGTGTGAGGTGACAATGAGATATATCTCACTTCTGCATTAGAATAACAGTAACAAGATGCAAGTATGACGTACGCATTACATACAAAGTTGTGTCTGTTAAAAAAAATAAAAATAGGGCAGGACATGACTGTTTGAAACAGAGTGTGAGACACTAATCATCTACTAAACCTGTAGAGCTGAGGAACAGAATCAAACTGCTCGAGGTCCAGTGTGAAATATCCAGTCAGTCATGATTTGGGTTCAATGTCCGGTGCAGGTGTTGGAAACTCTGCTTTCTTATATCCAAGCTCAGCCAGAATGTTCTAGAGGACGTCATGATTCCTTCTGCTGAGGATCTGTATGGAGATGCAGATTTCATCCTCCAGCAGGACCTGACCCCTGCACATGCCACCAGAAGAACCAAAACCTGGATTGATCCCCATGACATCACAGTGCTTGACTGGCCAGCCAACACGCCGGACCTGAACCCCATTGAGAATCTATAATGTGTTCTAAAGAGGAACATGAGGGACACCAAACCCAACCACAAAGAAGAGCTGACAGCAAGCATCAAGGAAATGTGCTTTCATAACTCCCAGGCAATGCCACAGGCTGATTGTCTCAATGCAACATGGTGCTTCTAGCATCATGTGCAGGGTTCAGGTCATGCTGGAGGATGAAATCTGCATCTCCATCAGATCCCAGCAAGAAGGAATCATGAAGTCCTCTAGAACATTCTGGTAGACTGTTGTGCTGAGCTTGGATTTAAGAAAGCAGAGTTTCCAACACCTGCACCGGACATTGAACCCAAATCATGACTGACTGGAGATTTCACACTGGACCTCGAGCAGTTTGATTCTGTTCCTCGGCTCGACTCCCGGTTCGAAGCCCAATCTGGTTGAAGTCTCCATGTTCTCCCCGTGTCCGGGTGGGTTTCCTCTGGGTTCCTCCGGTTTCCTCCCACAGTCCAAAAACATGGATCAATGTAAATTGAATGCTTCAAATTGCCCCATATAGCTGTAGAGTGTGTTTGTGTGAGTGAATGTGTGGCCAGTGATAGATTGGCGCCCTGTCCTGGGTGTATCTGCCCAGGGGAACCCCCCTGCGACCCTAATATAGGATGAAGTGGAAGATAATGGATGAATGAATATAAATCAACTTCCATGATATTTTACTTTTCTGGAAAGGGTCTGTAATATCCTCCTACAGTATGTAAGAAAACTGATATTTGTGACCATGACGATACGTATAGGCATTGCAAATTTTACAATCTATTTATAGCAACTAAGCCAGTGTTTAACACAGCGACCTGCTCAGAAGTTGGTTATAGGTACTCTTCAGAGTCTGGTGTTCGTCCGACACGGCCTGTAGTCGGCTGTTGTGCAGAAGCAACTGCTGGCTGTCGGTCTTCAGTCTCTCCAACTCCACCATCTGCTCATTCAGCCCGATCTGCAGATCCTCCTTTTTCCTTTCAGTCTCCTTCAGCAAAGACGCCAGCTTCCTTGCCTTGATTTGCAGACAGGAGATAATTAACATGGTGCAAGTGCCTTTTTAGTAAACGTAAAGGAAAAATGCTAATTACAGTAAATGACATGTGTGGTCAGACTTTTTTCTGCAAACCATGCAAAAAAAAAAAAAAAAAAACCTCACCATGAGAAGAGTGAATGTGTGAATAAAACCTATATGTGTCCAACCTCAGCCTCGGCTTGAGCTCTCTGACAGCGGTACTGAGCAATGAGCCGGTCGGCCTGACACAGAGCCAGCGCTTTCGCCTCTAATAAGTCCTGCAGACGGCCTTCCTTAGACTGCAAATATACATACAAACGTCATAGTGTATAATTAGACACAATCATGCTTCCTAAAAAGCCCATCTAAAAATATTTAGGCTGACATACCGCAAGGGCAGAAATCTTCTGTTCGTACACGTCAATGATCTCAGACATGTGCACATCCTTCATCTGCTCTTGTAACTAAGACATAAATAATAATAATAATAATAAAATGTTCCATTTACATAGCAATATTTTACATACCCGACGCTTCACAGTAAGAAAAAGAAGATTTTTTTAAATTATGAATATATATATATATTAGGGCTGTATTCAACAAAGGATTTTCATAGTCGAATCTGATTGGTCAGATTTTCCATATAGTCGACTGATAGTCGAATCAGTTAAAATTTCACCACAAGATGGCGCTATAAGCATGGTTTTTTAAAAAGATTTTTTTTTTTTTATATTTTACTTGTTTTTCTAGAGCACCGTAAATGGGATCCCCGTTCTGGACTTTTTTCCACTTAAAGGAAAAACCTAAAAAAAAAATTAAAAACCTAAAAATTAGGATGATTTTATTTGACAAAAGGCTATATATATAACGAAAACAAAGACATTTCATGTAAAAACTAATGCTTAGCAGCAGCCATGGGCGCCCCCATGTGGTCAAAATGGTACATTCGACTATGAGGTTCATAGTCGACTACGGTTCTCCGAATCGAATTGTCGAATCAGCGAATATTGCAGCTCACCCCTAATATAAATATATAAACAAACATTATCAGGTGCATACTATAAACATTTTAAATGATTAAAAAATGAAAACCGTACTACGAAAACTACTAAAGCTTATTAACATTCATTTTTAGAGCTTTATTCATTCATTATCTTCCGCTTTATCCTCTATTAGGGTCATGGGGGGGTTCCCATGCCCATCCAGGTGAGAACGTTTTGGGCAGATAACCCAGGACAGGGTGCCAGTCTATTGCTGGGCACACACTCACCCACACAGATATACACACACACACTATATATATATATATGGGGCAATTTGGAGAATTTAATTTATTTTTTTTTTGACTGTGGGAGGAAAATAAAATTAGTACAAATTAATTTGTGATTAAAACAAGAGTGTGATTGCAGCTTTGCTGCAGGAGACACAGCGCATATGTATGTACAAACTCCACCCAGATTGGGAGGAGATTTCATGTTCCCCCCGTGTGTGTGGGTTTCCTCCGGATTCTCTGGTGTCCTCCCACAGTCCAAAAACATGGATCAGGTCAATTGAATTCTCCAAATTGCCCCATATAGAGTGTGTTTATGTGAGTGAGTGCGTGCCCAGTGATAGATTGGAGTCCTGTCCTGGGTGTATCTGCCCAGCGCCCGATATGGACGGATGGATGGATGGATGGATGGATGGATGGACATGTGTATGAGTGCTTCTGATACTGTGCTGTAAAAACGCGATGATTTTTAAATATTTTTTTTTTAAACCTCCATCACGACCTACCCGACACCCCTGCGCGATCGACATATTGGGCACCCCTGCTTTAATACAATCCACAATTTCCATATTAGTTTTAATGTTATTACATATATAACAATGTATTTGTAGGTGCACCTGCGCCCCACCTGAATGCCGTTTTGAAGTTTCTCGATAATGCTGTCTATGCTGGAGTGGGAGGGACTAGTGGGAGATGCAACGGACAGAGAGAACATCTTGCTTGTATGGACACCTTCCTCCTGAAAGGCACTGCTTCTGACCGTCAGTTCAGTTTCCCGCAGCCGATACGCATTATTAGCAGCGATACTTTCTCCCAGACTGTAAAAAAATTAAATGTTGATATATAAATATGACCTTAAGCTTACAGATCCTAAAATCAAATAAATAACACTATAATATTATACATGGTTGTGGCACGGTGGCTTAGTGGTTTGCACGTTCTCCTCTCAGCGCTAGGGACTCAGGTTCGAATCCCAATCTGGGTGGAGTTTCCATGTTCTTCCTGTGTCCGCATGGGTTTCCTCCGGGTTCTCCGGTTTCCTCCCACAGTCCAAAAACATGGATACACGGTTAAGTGAATGCTCTAAATTGCCCCATATACAGTGTGTCTATGTGAGTGAGTGTGCGCCCAGTGATAGATTGGTGCCCTGTCCTGGGTGTATCTGT
>JAFMOC010000066.1:2165000-2175000 GCA_019802505.1 Corydoras sp. C115 | reverse complement strand
CCAAGGAACACACTTGGTATGGACCAAACTTTCGGGTAACATGCATATCACACACGCAGGACATTTCATAACATCCTATTGTTTCCCGTGCAGCTGTAACAGATTGCCCTCTTGTGGAAAGGTTTCAGAATGCATCTGTGGTTTTTTTTAAGTCGGAAGAGTAGTGGAGTATGTTGAGTATAATATTCCACGGGTATGAATTTTAAGTTGGTGCCGTGGGGCACAGTCATGCTGAGACAGGAAAGAGTCTTAGGTAAATTTTATACAGCGGCACGGTGGCTTAGTGGTTAGCATGTTCTCCTCTCAGCACTAGGGATTCCCGGTTCGAATCCCAATCTGGGTGGAGTTTCCATGTTCTCCCCGTGAACCCCCATTTGAATTCTCCAAATTGCCCCATATAGAGTGTGTCTGTTTGTGTGTCTGGGTGTATCTGCCCAGTGCCCGAAACGTTCTCCCCTGGTGGGGCATGGAGAACCCCGCCGCCCCTACTCTGGACTCTAGTAGAGGATAAAGTGGATTTTATACACCTGGGTTAATGGAACTAAATGACAACTTCATTTGCATATAAAGAATCGTGTACCAATACATTTGTCCTAATAAAGCATTAATCCATTAATTACGTAATTTCATAAATTACCAATTAAATGCATTTTAATACACATCATTTTCCGCATGTTATTCAAATAAACTATTTTTTTTATTAAACTCCCTAACTGTTGCACATTTTAAGGTGATGTAGTTATCAACCCATTCTTATCAAATCTGCTCAATTAAACAACTCGCTGTGTGCAGAGGGAATATCTTGCAATACCCCAAATGTTCTAGGACTATAGACAGTTGCTACTAGGGGTGTATTCAACTACAGATTTTCGTAGTCGAATCTGATTCGTCATTTTCCCTATAGTCGACTGATAGTCGAATCAGTTAAAATTTCACCACAAGATGGCGCTATAAGTATAGTTTTTAAAAAAGTTTTTTTTAATATATTTTACTTGTTTTTCTAACAAAAGAAAACCTTTTTTTTGTTTTTCTTTTTTCTTTTTTTTTCTAGAAATTCTGATGATTTTATTTGATAAAAGGCTATATATATAACGAAAACACAGACATTTCATGTAAAAACTAATGCTTAGCAGCAGCCATGGGCACCCCCATGTGGTCAAAATGGTACATTCGACTATGAGGTTCATAGTCGACTACGGTTCTCCGAATCGAATCAGCGAATATTGCAGCTCACCCCTAGTTGCTACATATCTGCTGAGAAAAATCCACAGAAATGCACACAGAAAAAAACCACAACGCCCCAAACAAGTGTAAATCATGTTGCTACAATAATACCCCATAATGACCCACCTAAGTTGAGAGGTTGAACCAGAGCAGATGGGACTGATGAAGTCCTGACTATTGGAGAGCAGCAGCTCCACCAATGATGAACATAGGTCTGGACTCACGTGGCGCGCCACTAAGCTCTTTAGAAAGTCTTCTCCACACAGCAGTGATGAAGTTAAGGACCTTCACACTCAATATCTCGAAGCCAATAATAAGTGTATTTGAATCTCAAAGCAGAAAAAGACATTATTTCAAGAGTTTAGCTGAGATGGTCAGAAGCATCTAGATCTGTAGTTGAAGGATATCTAGTAGAAGGTCCAGGGCATGTCCTGCTTTGGCACAGTGCCTCTTCAGCAGCTCCTCTTCTTCACTAAGGTCTGGAGTCTGCAGTAAAACCTGCAGTGCGGGCAGCAGAAGCTCCAAAAAAGAATGCGCCGAACCAGAATTTGAAGAATTAATCACCTCCTGAAAAAGAAACAGCAAAATGAGTTATCATCCCTCACCAAGCTTACCTTCACAAATGTTATAAAATTGCCAAAATCCAAACACAAAATATGAAATCATTCATTTAAATTTCATTTAACTATGAAATGATTAACTGTTGCAAAAGAAAACAGAATGTACAATAAAAAATTATGTACAACAATAAAATATGTAGAATATAAATTAATATGAATAGCGAGCCAATTTGCGAGGAGCACTAAGCCGGTATCCTGTTACTCAGCCATTAATGTTCACATTTAAAACAAGAGAGAAAAGGTCAAGGAAGGCTGGTTTAATGAGAGATTTGTTTTTGTTTTTTGCTGAGAGGCGAACGCGCTAACCACTCAGCCACCGTGCCGCAGAGTAGTTATTTTTATTTTATTTTATTTTATATATGATCTCTATTTCTATTAATTTTTTTCTTTTTAAAGCACTTCCGGGCGGCACGAATGGCGTAGTGGTTAGCATGTTCGCCTCTCAGCTCTAGGGATTCCCGGTTCCAATCTCCAATCTGGGTGGAGTTTCCATGTTCTCCCCGTTTCCGTGTGGGTTTCCTCCCACAATCCAAAAACATGATCAAGTCAAATTGAATTCTCCAAATTGCCCCATATAGAGTGTGTCTGTGTGAGTGAGTGTATGTCCAGCGATAGAATGAGGTATCTGCCCAGCGCCCGAAACATTCTCCCCTGAATGAGCATGGGGAACCCCCTTCCGATAAAGTGGAAGATAATGGATGGAAGTACTTCTTGATACTAAATGATACTAAAATAACAGTTAACTGTTTTTTTTTTTGGGTTTTATGGCATTTCAGAACATTTAGACTGTTTAATGGCAGTACATGGGTCGTTTACATTGTTCTAATTAGGTTATATAATGTGTTTCAGGTGGCGGCACGGTGACTTAGTGGTTAGCACGTTCGCCTCTCAGCACTAGGGATTCCCGGTTCGAATCCCCATCTGGGTGGAGTTTCCATGTTCTCCCCGTGTCTGCATGGGTTTCCTCCGGGTTCTCCGGTTTCCTCCCACAGTCCAAAAACATGGATCAAGTCAATTGAATTCCCCAAATTGCCCCATATAGAATGTGTCTGTGTGAGTGAGTGTGTGCCCAGCGATGGAGTGGCGCCCTGTCCTGGGTGTATCTGCCCAGCGCCTGAGACGTTCTCCCCTGACATGGGCATGGGGAACCCCACCGCGACCCTAATAGAGGATAAAGCGGGAGATAATGAATAAATGAAGATGTTTCAGGTTAATGTCTGCCTCCTCCCTCCAACGGTCAGTACCCTCTGCTCGCCTCACCACCATGGGGAGAAGAGCTTTCAGCCACTCTGCCCCACGGCTCTGGAACTCGCTACCCCATGGACTACACAACACCAGCTCCCTCTCTCTGTTTAAGACTGGTCTAAAAACACATCTTTTTAAATTAGCTTTTAACTGTTAATTATTACTGATATAATTTTATGTTTGTAATTTATTTCATTCTACTTTCTTGTGCACATGCTTGTTTTTAAATGTAAAATGTAAATGTTTTTAATATGTATGCTTTGTACAGCGTCCTTAGGTGTTCTGAAAGGCGCTTTCAAATAAAATGTATTATTATTATTATTATTATTATTATTAATGTGACGTAGAAAGTTCATGATTTTCTCCGGTGATGTTTCAAATAGGCTTTGCAGACCTTTTTCAGTAGCAGTCAACTAAATCAATAAGCAAGAACCACTTCACAATCTAGATGAAGCCATCATTACACACCTCATAAAGTTCAGTAAACAGAGTAAGTGCGAGTAAACAGCACTGCTCTTGTCTTTGAAGAGGGCCTGTCGCCCACTGGAGAAGTGCCAAGCACGGCTCAGCCCCCCTGCCATGGGCAGCGCCCCGGTGGCCAGGCTGCAGACGGGGTGCTGCAGGTCTCAGTACAGTCTCACAGATGAGCCGCCGCAGAGCTGGAACCGAACACAAAGATACGAGCAGCTCCAACACCTGCGAATACAACAGCAAAGTATAGACAGAATATTGCAACTTCAGAGAAAATACATCATGGAATTTCTATCTAAAAGGAAAAATAATAAGAGATTTAGAAGAATAATCTTTTAAAATTAATCTCAGTTGATGAGGTATTATATCTCCCAGCTGGTCTGGGAACACGAATCCCAATCTGGGTGGAGTTTCCATGTTCTCCCCGTCTCCGCGGGGGGTCTCCTCCAGGTTCTCCGGTTTCCTCCCACAGTCCAAAAACATGAATCAAGGTCAATTGAATTCTACAAATTGCTCTGTATAGAGTGTGTCTGTGTGAGTGAGTGTGCCCAACGATGGATTGGCACCCTGTCCTGGGTGTATCTGCCCAGAGCCCGTTCTCCCCTGGGCATGGGGAACCCCCTAAACGACCCTAGTAGAGAATAAAGTGGAAGATAATGGATGGATGGGTGGTCTGGAAAAACCTCGGGGTTCCCCCAGTTGAGCTGGTAGAGGTGGCAAGAGCAAAGGAGGTCTGGGCCTCTTTTGGGGGGTTACTCCCCCCGCGACCCGAACCCCGGACAATCGGAAGATAATGGATGGATGAATAATATTTCTAACATTTGGAATCTTTCCATCTTCTAAGTGGTTTCAGGTCAATAAAAAACTGTTTCCTTCAACCTTCAGACATGACGAAGGATTATAGCACCTAGATTGGGTTCTACTAAACATGAGACACGCCAAGAGGTAATATTTCTGCACAGGGTGTCTGGGCTCTCCCTTAGAGACTCGGAGTAGAGCCGCTACTCCATAGAATCAAAAGCAGCCAGTTAAGGTGGTTGGAGCATCTGGTAAGGATGCCTCCCCGGGGAGGTGTTTCAGGCAATATCAGCTGGGAGGAGACCCGGCGCAGACCCAGGACACGCAGGTATTATCTCCCAGCTGGTCTGGGAACGTCTAGGGGTTCCCCCAGTTGAGCTGGTAGAGGTGGCTAGAGCAAGGGAGGTCTGGGTTTCTGTACTTGGGTTGCTGCCCCCAAGACCTGAACCCACGGACAATCGGAAGATAATGGATGGATAATTCAGGAATATAAAAGATTATATAGTTTTACATAGAGCAAAAAGGTTTATTTGTTCTAACTGCTTTTTTTGTTTGTTTGTTTTGAAGTGTAGCTAATTTCCTGGAAGTGTCGTCAGATCTTCATCCATGGTTCTGCTGAAGCATTACTGGATGGAACCTGGAGTTCTATTGGACTGACAGTCCTGCAGGACGTCCTCAATGGACTTTTATAATTTTCAATTGTTAAATACAGGTCACCTGATCATCACACAATCTGTACATGACTGTCCTACACTGTTGATGCCCGGCTCAAAGAGAATGAGTCCTCCTCTGAGTCTTGGTCCTCACAAGGTTTCTTACTTAAAATAACAACATAACAGGGAGTTTTTTCTTGCCACTGTTGCTTCAGTTGCTCTTTGGGGGTTTAAAGGCTTACAACACTGTAAAGCTGCTTTGTGACGATGTACTATTATAAAAAGCGTTATATAAATAAATTACTTGAACTTGAATTAAAAAAAAACAGTAGGCATGGACGTGTGGTTAGTGAGGAGGAGGAACACAATTTTTGAAGCGTGACAGAAAGTGGAGAAAGCAATCAGTCTGTGGTTTTAGCTGGTGGGTTTCTCTGCAAATCATGCGAGACATGCCGAGTTTCATGTTCGTAGGTGAAAAATTGACAGAGTTATGCTAATTTAACAATCAGATTTTTCCCATTAAACATGAACCAAGTTAACTTTCAGGAGTGATCACAACGGAACGAAGAGCGCACTCACGATTCACGATGCGATTTTAGAACTGATCTGGGGGCATGGTGGCTTAGTGGTGAGCATGTTCACCTCTCAGCACCAGGGTTTGTTTCCATGTTCTCCCCGTGTGGGTTTCCTCCGGCTTTCCTCCCACAGTCCAAAAACATGGATCAAGGTCAATTAAATTCTCCAAATTGCCCCATATAGAATGTGTTTGTGTTTGTGAGTGTGTGCCCAGCAATAGATTGGCGCCCTGTCCTGGGTGTATCCGAGACGTTCTCCCCTGGATGGGCATGGGGAAACCCCCCCCCCGACCCTAGTAGAGGATAAGGCAGAAGATAATGAATGGATGGATCTGGCTGCATTCATCTCGGACTCCGAATTTTGTTTTTGTGGCTTGAAAAACAGCCGAGATGCAAACTGAATGGAACTTTTGGTTTGGAAAAACAGGAATATCTCGATTCCTCAGCTGTGTACAAGCACTCGTCTCATCAATTAGCCGAACATGTCCTGCAAAAATCGTGTCGATAGCTCGAAAATTGCGGGGGAGGAAAGCCGGACAAATGACGGTGGAACGATACCATATATGGCAATCGCACTAAAAATGATGTTACATCATTGTGTGACATCACAATGATCGTACCTTGACGGCAGTATCAGGGTCCTTCCATGAAGAAGGCCAACCACTTCGGTCAGACAGACTGGAAGGTGTTTATATCTATTTAGAGAAAACAAATATCACACTGCGCAGAAATACAAATCAACAACAGGTTTAAAAAAAAACATGAAACATGCAAAATATATATATATATTTTTAAAACCACCGCTGTATCTTGGTAAATGACTTTATCCTAAATTAATTCTGCTTTTGAAGTAGAAAATTGTAGAAAATGGGCAATATATCCATAGGAAACATTAAGGGTGGCGTGGTGGCTTCCTCAGCTGTGTAGCAAGTTCTCCTCTCATCTGGGGATTCCTGGTTCGAATCCCATCTGTCCTTTCCAAAAATCGTGTCGAGTGGGTAGCTCTTTAGAACAAAATTGGTCGGGGGATTAAACTGAAAGCACATGGTGCTGTTAACGGTTTTGAACGAACATATATGGCAAGTGCACTTGCAAAATCATGGCTGTTCATCTATTGTGAAGCAGACATTTCAATGAATTCATTGAACACACAGTATTATCAGGGTCCTTCCATCCATTCAAGAAGGCCTCTTTATCCACTAGGTTCGCGGGACTGGGGGTGTTCCTCATGCTAATTAGGGAAAACAAATCTCGGGCAGTGGGCAGATACACCCAGGACAGGGCAATCTATCAAGCACACATGAACACACAACACTCTATATGGGACAATTTTTTAAAATTCAATTGTACCTTGATCCAAGTTTTTGACTGTGGGAGGAAAAATTAGATTCCCTTTTGAAGTAAACCCAGACGGACACGGGGAGAACATGGAAACTCCACCCAGATTGGGATTCGAACCAGGAATCCCTAGTTCGAAGAGGAGAGAACATGCAAACCACTAGGAGAGGAGAACATGCAAACCACTAAGTCCCACATAATATTATAACAAATGTGTGGCCCTAGTAGAGGATAAAGCAGCAGATAATGGATGGATGGAAAACAAAATTAATTAATTTCCACTAATTAGTTAATTCATTGGTAATTATTTTAATTTATTTTAATTTTTAATTAATTTAATTGATTCATGTTGTTGTCATAGACGATGAACAATTGCAAAATTTCAGCTTAATTGGATAACGGGAAGTGGGTGAAACAGCATTTGTAAACTTTTTACCATACACACAGACAAACAGATGAAGCTAATATAGGGGGGGTAATAAACACACTACTTTGTAAGGTAATCCGCAATCTTGGCGTTTTTGAGAAGATCCACCAGCAAGTCGACGGCGTAATTTCTTGTGAGCGTGCCGTCTCCGTTGACTGTAATGTTGAAGATGAGCTGGAAGGTCTGGTGGATGTTTTTTGCGTTAAATAGCTGAAAAATCCACGAGGAAAACAGAAAGTTAGAACTTGAGACTGAAGTCAAGTCTTATTAGCGAAACAATCAACAATCAAAAGTATCAAACCTTTTGACCGACTTCTTCATTGAGGGTTAGACTGGAGAGAATCGAGAGAGAAAAGACCACCACAGTCAGACAGTTGTGACCCAAAAAATTGATTAAGGCTCTGTAAAAACGCCTTCACGTTGCCCTGGAGAAGCAAAAAAAACAAAAAGATTCAAGATTTTGCACGCAGCATGTAATCACTGTTTCTTTTGAGGTGTAGCTAATTTCCTGGAGGTGTCATCAGCTCTTCATCCATGGTTCTGCTGAAGCACTGCAGCTACGACGATTACTGTATGGAACCTGGAGTTCTATTGGACTGACCGTCCTGCAGGACGCCCTCAATGGACTTATATAGTTTTCAATCGTTAAATACGGGTCACCTGGGCGGCACGGTGGCTTAGTGGTCAGCACATTCGCCTCTCAGCGCTAGGGATCCCCGGTTCGAATCCCCACCTGGGTGGAGATTCCATGTTCTCCCCGTGTCTGCGTGGGTTTCCTCCGGGTTCTCCGGTTTCCTCCCACAGTCCAAAAACATGGATCCAGTCAATTGAATTCTCAAAATTGCCATATAGAGTGTGTCTGTGTGAGTGAGTGTGTGCCCAGCGATGGATTGGCACAAGTTCTCCCCTGCGCCTGAGACGTTCTCCCCTGGATGGGCATGGGGAACCCCACCGCGACCCTAATTGAGGATAAAGCGGGAGATAATGAATGAAATACGGGTCACCTGATCATCACACAATCTGTATAATAGTATCCTACATTGTTGATGCTGCCCGGCCGCTCAAGGAGGATGAATCCCCCACTGAGTCTTGGTCCTCACAAAGTTTCTTCAACATAACCGGGAGTTTTTTCTTGCCACTGTCGCTTTGGCTTGCTCTTTGGGGGTTTAAAAGCTTTTCATTCTGTAAAGCTGCTTTGTGACGATGTACTATTGTAAAACCTGTTATATAAATAAATTACTTGAACTTGAACTTAATTATAAATGTTAAAAGTAGGCAGATCAGAACAGTCATGTATTTGTTTACGTATTTGTTGCTACCCCCTAACTTTGGAAAAGGGGGTAGCAACAGAAAAGGCTCCATCACCCCAGGTTCGGTGCTTAGTTCTAATGCTGGCGGATAGAAGAGTCGCATCAGAAGAACGAAGGCTACGTGTGGGTATGACAACAACAATTAATGTGCAAAACCTGCCCTACACTGTTGATGCTGCCCCACTGAAGGAGGATGAGTCCCCCACTGAGTCTTGGTCCTCACAAGGTTTCTTCCTTAAAATAAGAACATAACAGGGAGTTTTTTCTTGCCACTGTCTCTTCAGCTTGCTCTTTGGGGGTTTAAAGTCTTATAACACTGTAAAGCTGCTTTGTGGCAATGTACTGTTGTAAAAAGCGCTCTGTAATAATAATAATAATAATAATAACAATAATAATAATAATAAATTACTTTATTATTTTTATTATTTATTATAATTAAAGAAACTAAATTCTAACCACTTTTGATTATATTTAATATTGACCATCATATCATTGATATATTCATTTCAATAAATGGGATATATTACAGGGCAGCACGGCGGCTTTGTGGTTAGCATGTTCTCCTCTCAGCGCAAGGGATTCCCGGTTCGAATCCCAATCTGGGTGGAGTTTCCATGTTCTCCGCGTTTCCACGTGGGTTTCCCCCAGGTTCTCCGGTTTCCTCCCACAGTCCAGAAACATGGATTAAGGTCAATTGAATTCTCCAAATTGCCCCATGTAGAGTGTTTGTGTGTGTGTGTCCAGCGATGAGTGTGTGCCCAGCGATGGATTGGCGCCCTGTCCTGGATGTATCTGCCCAGCGCCTGAGACGTTCTCCCCTGGATGGACATGGAGAACCCCCCCGCAACCCTAGTAGAGGATTAAGCGAAAGATAATGGATGGGATATATTAAAGCATAAAGGTACAAGGGCATGCATTATTGGGAATAAACCCCGGGAATGAGATGTTATTAGGCACGATGTGTAGCTGAGTACAGTTAGAAAATTAATCATTAGGCAATATAAATCACTTTTTTTTCTTTTTTTTTTTAATCGGTGTGGTCTTTGTTGGTCGACCACTTTTGGGAACATTAAAAATAGTCACAACCTAATCTTTAAATAGTTTACTATACTTTTGCATCTTAGAAATGAACATTGGATTATTACAAAAATAAATAACAGAAGAACTTGTTTGGAAATATGCAGTTTTAGGCCCAATTTTTGCAGAATTATGGACAATTATAGACGGTTGACAAACTTTTAAACCCAACAGTATTAATGTCTGACCACCATCTATGCAAGAAAAGTAAAGATTATTTAAAAGAAGTTTTTTTCTCTGTTGCCATTAATGAATTTAACCT
>JAFMOC010000066.1:2150000-2160000 GCA_019802505.1 Corydoras sp. C115 | reverse complement strand
AGGGATTCCCGGTTCAAATCCCCATCTGGGTGGAGTTTCCATGTTCTCCTCGTGTCCGTGTGGGTTTCCTCCCACAGTCCAAAAACATGGATCAAGTTAATTGAGTTCTCTAAATTTCCCCATATAGAGTGTGTGTGAGTGTGTGAGTGTGTACCCAGCGATGGATTGGCGCCCTGTCCTGGGTCTATCTGCCCAGCGCCCGAGACGTTCTCCCCTGGATGGGCATGGGGAACCCCACCGCGACCCTAATAGAGGATAAAGCGGGAGATAATGGATGAATGAATGAATATAAACTTGTGAATATTACCTGTAGCACAATCACATCTTCAGGAGTTGCTCTGTTAAATTGTACAATAGCAGCTAGTGTGCTTATAATATTATAACTACTTTGAAGTGCCTCTTTACTTTCATCATCGGATGCTGAAAGACAAAACAAAAATTTTATACATGTGTCTTAAAAATTCATGACAAAGAAAAACAACTGGCACAACAAAATAATCCAAGAGAGTCTTTGCTTTTATTTAAAATTAGTTCACTGATACGGTTACTGCTTGACCACATCACACAACCACACTAAGGTTTGTAAGATTTTGTATTATTTCCAGGTTACACATGATACAGTCACAAGTCTATGCATTTTAATATCATTATTTTAGCAATCTGTATGTTTTTGGTATGTAGGAGGGAACTGAAATACCCAGTGTGAACCACACACACACACACACACACACACACACACACACAGAATCCACACAAAAAAAAGAACCATAATTCACATTATCTGAGAATTAAATCCTGAACTTTGTTGCTGTAAGAAAGAAGAGCTAACCACTGTGCAACCGCATTCACAAGCAACCTCCCAGAAACAGCTATTTTACCGAATTTCTCACACTGGTACCTAGCAAAGACATTTTAGTCATTGTTAAAGTCTCTCAGATCTTTATAATTTACATTTTTTTCATTTGCATGCCACTTTTAACTTGAATAAATAAAAAAAAAGGTGCTGTAATAATACACAACCTCGAGTGCCTTATTGCTTTTATAAAACTGTCACTAACACAATATAATAATAAAACAAGGTTTGATTCATAACTGCATTAATTAAAAGCAAAAACGTTATCTAGAAAGGTGCATTTCCTAACGACAATGCGAGTGTGATTGCAGTGTGGCTGTAGGAAACACAGTGCATACGTATATCAAAGCAAGGTAAAAAAAAAAGTGGGCGTGGCCGGGTATTAGGGTGTCTCTCGATTACTCTGCGATTTCACAAGGCCGGTCTGGCTCCAGTCATCTCCGACTCCAGCGAATTTCATCTTTGTAGCTCAGAATTTGTCTGAGTTACAGAAGTGTATATATTACCGTAATGCAAAGTGAATGGGGAATTTTAGCTCGGAAAAACGGGAATATGCCTGGAATGGCCTCACGCCATGTCTTGGGAATATAGAGAGAGACGGCGAGAGCAGAGGTCACTAACAGATTTACAGTGTGTGTGTGAATGTGTGTGTTTTTAAGTGCTTCCGATACTGTGCTTCAATAAAAATGCTGATGATCGCAGTTAACACCCGTTTTTCCTCAAACCTGTGGAGTGATCCATGGAGATATACAAACATGTACCGGCCAGTCGAACACGATCGATGTATTGGACATGGCTGTTCTAATGTGAATGAGGTCTAACCTAATTTCAATGCACTTTTAATTTGACCAGGTGTGTGTGTGTGTGTATATATATATATATATCAAAGAACGGCGGCACGGTGGCTTAGTGGTTAGCACGTTCGCCTCTCAGCGCTTGGGATTCCCGGTTCGAATCCCCATCTGGGTGGAGTTTCCATGTTCTCCCCGTGTCTGCGTGGGTTTCCTCCGGGTACTCCGGTTTCCTCCCACAGTCCAAAAACATGGATCAAGTCAATTGAATTCTCAAAATTGCCCCATATAGAGTGTGTTTGAGTGTGTGAGAGTGTGCCCAGCGATGGATTGGCGCCCTGTCCTGGGTCTATCTGCCCAGCGCCCGAGATGTTCTCCCCTGGATGGGCATGGGGAACCCCCTGACCGTAATAGAGGATAAAGCGGGAGATAATGAATGAATGAATATATCAAAGAATACTAGGACGCCACCCTTTATCAAATATTTGCTCTAAGAGTAACATCCATACATTATCTTCCGCTTGATCCTCTATTAGGGTCGCGGGGGGGTTTCCCATGCCCATCCAGGGGAGAACGTTTCGGGCGCCAATCTATCACTGAGCACACACTCACTCACACTCACACACTATATGGGGCAATTTGGAGAACTCAATTGACTTGATCCATGTTTTTGGACTGTGGGAGGCAACCGGAGAACCCGGAGGAAACCCACGCGGACACGAGACGAATATGGAAACTCCACCTAGATTGGGATTCGAACCGGGAATCCCTAGCGCTGAGAGGAGAACATGCTAACCACTAAGCCCCCGTGCCGCCCTTCTAAGAGTAAAATGTGATCAGTTAATCTTACAGAACTTACCAAGCTGCGTAAACAAAGACAGGATGCTACCCGTCAGGGCAGGACTGGTGTTGGGGTCTCCAGCTACTTCTGACAGGCCATTTAGACACTCACTGGGGAGAACCTGTCCTGAAGTCAAGATCCTGGAACATTTCAACTCGGACACATCCTGTCAAAACAAAACATCAGGGTGTAATACTGAACACTGATCCATGGTCCAGCTTTATTTAATACATCTTATTTTGTTATAAATTTATTTAACTTAAAATGAAAATAGTTTTAAAAAAATATAATTAAAAGAATGGGCGGCACGGTGGCCTCTCAGCACTAGGGATTCCCGGTTCGAATCCCCATCTGGGTGGAGTTTCCATGTTCTCCCCGTGTCCGCGTGGGTTTCCTCCGGGTACTCCGGTTTCCTCCCACAGTCCAAAAACATGGATCAAGTCAATTGAATTCTCAAAATTGCCCCATATAGAGTGTGTCTGTGTGAGTGAGTGTGTGCCCCGCGATGGATTGGCGCCCTGTCCTGAGTGTATCTGCCCAGCGCCCGAGACGTTCTCCCCTGGATGGGCATGGGGAACCCCACCACAACCCTAATAGAGGATAAAGCGGGAGATAATGAATGAATAATTAAAAGAATAACACTGGTGTATATTAAAAACTGCAACAATACTTAAATTAAATGTTTCAGTAACAACTAAATAATTCAGAATCATGCGATAACAAAAGTGGTGAAGAAATATTAAGTAACAGTTAGATGAAATCATTCACAGAAAATACTGTGAATTAAAACTACAGTGTGATTCACAATCCCAATGTAAACCATGTCACATGGGTTATTACACTGTTAATTAAAGTGATCAATAAATCATGCTGAAGAGTCAAGTCTTATTAAACACGTTCTACATTTGTTTGTTTTTTTTTTTAAACCTTTTTTTAAACCTGCGCCTTAACCCAATAACTTATTTCATACTATATATATATATATATATATATATATATATATATATATATATATATATATTTTTTTTTTTTTTATTTATATATATATATATATATATAATATATATATATATATATATATATATATATATATATATTTATTTTTTTTTTTTTTTTATAAACTTTAACTTGATAATTTCGTATATGTAGTTTCTATTCTGATGTTGTTGCTGTTGTTGTATAATTTGTTGAACTTGTGCAATATCATCCATCTATTATCTTCCGCTTTATCCTCTATTAGGGTCGCGGGGGGGGGGGGGGGGGGTTCTCCCTTGCGTGTAGGGGCAGATACACCCAGAGGACACGGTGCCAATCTATCACTGGGCACACACACACACACACTCACACAAACACACTCTATGTGGGGCAATTTGGAGAACTCAATTGACCTTGATCCATGTTTTTGGACTGTGGGAGGAAACCGGAGAACCCGGAGGAAACCCACGCGGACACGGGGAGAACATGGAAACTCCACCCAGATTGGGATTTGAACTGGGAATCCCCAGCACTGATCAGAGAACATGCTAAACCACTAAAGCACCATGCCGCCCACTTTGGGATCAAAAAAGTAAGCAAGTAAGTAAGTATGTGTATATATATATAAATAAATAAAGATAGATAGATAGATAGATAGATAGATAGATAGATAGATAGATAGATAGATACACACACACACACACACACACACACACACACACACACTGTATACACACACACATATATAACACACATATGTATACATACACACACATATATACACATATATAACAGCTGACTCACTTCGATTTGTTTTTGCAGTTGGGATGAGTTCAGAGTGCCTTTATTGTTGTTGTATTGACGGATCGCCAAAAGTAAGGATTTTAAATATGTTGTGACGTCCATCCTGAGAAAAAAAATAGTAAAGCATAAAAGTTATGCATTACAATTAAACAATAATCTGATGTTCAGCCTGAAAATAGCCTGACTTCTTTTACGCACACTTTCATACTCAGCAGTACGTCCTCAGAGCGACGTGCCCCGCGGCTTTATTAATACTACGTAGTGCGGTAGTATGCAGTGTTCATACGGTTATTAATACTACGTAGTGCGGTAGTATGCAGTGTTCATACGGTTATTAATACTACGTAGTGCGGTAGTATGCAGTGTTCATACGGTTATTAATACTACGTAGTGCGGTAGTATGCAGTGTTCATACGGTTAGCCTTCTTGCTAAAAAGCCGAGATCGCGTATTTCTGAAGCCACAAATACCTATAAATATATGTTTATAAAATAACAACGTGGTGTTTGATTCTTACGTGTGCAGTTGATCTTTGGAATGTAAAAAAAATAGTTTGGCTATTTAATCCGACCGGACAGCCGTTCTGTTAATCCCGCTTTCTAGTTCGAACTGCAGACGGCAGAGTTCATTCCTCACACGTAGGGGGGATAGGTACAGCAAGAGGGGCTGATAACTAAAAACAGTACGTATATATGAACTCAGTCGAACTACTACTTTAAATAAACATATTGTATATATAAATAGGTAACGCAAACAAATGTCAAGCAATTTACAATGGTTTTGGGAATTCTTTTTAAAACATGTCACCCCCCTGGATCCACTAATGGTCGAAATGACGTATGCTGGTTCAGTCCGAGCTCATTCTGGTTACAGTATATTAATATTTTAATAAAAAATTCATCAATAAATGTGTTTTTCTCTTATTTAATTATATTTAATTATATTTAATTATATTTAATTATATTTAATTATATTTGGTAAGCAGTCGCGACGACTGTAGTCTGAGTAGTCACGTCTCTACTCGGAATGACGTTGAGGGTGACGTCACTGGATGTTTTGGCAACCTCGTGTTTGAAACGCTTTTATATAAAATAAAAGATTTATTTTTAAAAAACATTACATCTTTCAGTCTACTTCACCACAAGATGTTTTTATATGAGGTTTAAATGGTCACCCTCCAAATTATTGCATCTTATTACAAGTAATAATATGTGAATAATCTAATTAATTCTTATTAACTTAACTCTGTTGCTGTTTTACTAAAAGTCCATCCCTCCATTATCTCCCGCTTTATCCTATATTAGTGTCGCGGGGGGGGGTTCCTCATTCCCATCCACGTCTCGGGCGCTGGGCAGATACACCCAGGACTGGGCGCCAATCTATCGCTGGGCACAAACTCACTCACACAAACACACTCTATATGGGGCAATTTGGAGAATTCGATTGACCTTGATCCATGTTTTTGGACTGTGGGAGGAAACCGGAGAACCCGGAGGAAACCCACGCGGACACGGGGAGAACATGGAAAGTCCACCTGATGGGGATTCGAACCACCATCTAACCACCACCATCGTGTATTACTAGAATTCAATTAAAAATTATTGTTAGAATTCAAATAAGTTATTATTTTGGTTTTGGTTATTTTTATTAATTGTAATGTATTTCAATGTATTTATGTATTTATTACATTTACATTTGGTCATTTATTGGACACTTTTATCCAAAGCGACTTACAAGGTGAACACAGGGTTCATCACAACATCCCTGGAGCAATGAGGGTTAAGGGTCTTGCTCAAGGACCCACATTGGTAACTTCACTTCAGTGGACCTGGGATTTGAACCCACAACCTTCAGAATGATAGCTCTGAATGATAGTTCAGAATGATAGCCCAACGCTCTAACAACTGAGCTACCGCACCCTATTATATTATATATACATATTATTAATAATGCTTAATAAATATTGTTAATTTATGGCAAAGGGTTGGCAAGAGCATTCCCATATTAATATGGAGTAAGTGGCCTGATTTAGGACCCACATTGGTAACTTCAGTGGACCTGGGATTTGAACCGACAACCTTCAGATTGATAGCCCAACAACCTAACCACTGAGCTACTACGGCCAAACTCTATTACACAGCTATTATTAGTCATTATTTATGAGTCATTATTTTGGTGTTAGTTATTTTTGGTAATTGTAATGTATTTACAATTAATTTATGTACTTAACAGAACCCTGTCATGTTCTGATTAAATGACATAATGTGTACATTTGGTTATTTAACACACACGCTCTTATCCAAAGTGACTTACAAAGTGAACAAAGGGTTGGCACAGCATCCTTGAATCAATGAGGGCTAAGGGTTTTGCTCAATGACCCACATTGGTAACTTCAGTGGACCTGGGATTTGAACCCCCAACCTTCAGATTTAAAGCCCAACACCTGTGGGCCATATCCAGCCTGTAATACAATTATATGTGGCCCGCGAGATCTATTATTATTGTTATTAATGGATCGACTATATGTGTTTTTTGACCATGCTCCTATTTTAAATTTGTATAATTTTGACAGGAAAATTTTTATGGAGAGCAGAAATATTAAAGGATATTAAAAGTTTAAATTTAATTGAATGCTCTAAATGGTCCCATATCATGTGTGTTTGCACCTGAAACGTTCTTCACTGGATGGGAATAGGGACCCCCCCCCCATGACAATAGTAGAGGATTAATGAATAAATAAAAAAAGATGGACATCAAGTACAAACACAAATGCATTGAGGTTGTTTTCAGGGGTTGGCCAAGGCCTGTTTTAGTAAAGAGAAACCATAATGCTTCAACATTGACAATGACAAAAACAATGTGTGGCACAGAAAAAGTTGTGAAAGAACCCAACTGACCTGCACAAAAACACTTAACACATTTGGGGAAGTAGAACAGAGAATGTAAGTAATTTCTACAGACTGCCTCCAAAATCTTATAAAGTGTGTTGTAATGAGAGGAAGCCAATAAAGGTGCTGAGCAGGGAGTGTGTTAAATTTATTAGCACCCCTATATTAGCTTCATCTGTGTGTCTGTTTGTGTTTCTAGTAAAAGCTTGTAAATGCTATTTCACTTCCCATTATCCGATTAACCTGAAACTTTGCACAATTGCAAATACTAATTAATTAACTAATTATTCATTAATTCATTCATTCATTATCTCCCGCTTTATCCTCTATTAGGGTTGCGGTGGGGTTCCCCATGCCCATCCAGGGGAGAACGTTTCAGGCGCTGGGCAGATACACCCAGGACAGGACGCCAACCTATCGCTGGGCTAATTAACTAATTATTGGTAATTAATAAATTTTGTTTTCTATGGATAAATTGCCCATTTTCTACATTTTAAAGCAGAATTAATTACTTTTGATGACAATACATGAATTAATAAAGAGATACAGTAATAATAAATAATTAAACATTTTAAAATGACACAAAAGTTTGTCATTATTGAATAAAATTAGGAATTTTAGGATAAAGTAATTTAAGACGATATAGGGGTGGTTTTTAAAATAGATTTTTTTTTGTAAGTTTGTATGTTTTGCTTGTTTAAAAATGATTTGAACAATTTCATGTGAAACAGTCTGGTGGCTCAGCACAGAACTCCAGAGAACTCCACAGTTTTTTCTATATTAACATAATTTTTGTCCAAGTAAAGATGAAACAATGTGTGTGTGTGTGTGTGTGTGTGTGTGTGTGTGTGTGTGTGTGTGTGTGTGTGTGTGTGTGTGTGTGTGTGTGTGTATCATGCATATTAATATTTTTATTTAATAATATTTATTTAAAAAATAAATATTATTAAAATTAAAAAATAATATTTTTACTCAGTATGTTATTTTAAAACATCAAACAGCCTTATGATATATGATTATGCCTTTGATTTAAGTAAATAATGTTATTATTATTATTATTGTGATGTACAATCTGTCTCTCTGCAGATTTTTAAGAAAGTTTTTGTTTTTGCTGTGTAAATCTATAAACTGCTTTGGAATAGTATTCTAACAGCATGTGTAATTTGTATTTTTCCACTTATCTTAATATCTTATTTGTTGGAGAATCTCAACCAGAAGACTAGGCTCTCTCTCTCTCTCTCTCTCTCTCTCTCTCTCTCTCTCTCTATATATATATATATATATATATATATATATATATATATATATATATATATATATATATATATATATATATATATATATATATATATATATATATAGTTATATAGTAAATCATTTTCATATTATTGTGATGTATTAATCTTTCTCTCTGCAGATTGTTCAGTAAGTTATTTTTTGTTGTGTATTTTATTGTGTATATATATATAGTAAATAATTTTCATATTATTGTGATGCATTAATCTTTCTCTCTGCATAGACAGCTGCAGAAGTCTCTGGGGGTCAAACCCTCAAGTTCACACAGAAGTCTAAAGCAACTTTGCATTTTCTGCTTCCACTGTGCACTTTTTTCCCCTAGCAGTATGGAAACTCAAGACCATGTGGTTAGCCAAACGTGAAGCTGTTCAGTAATGGGTAAGCTTTCTGGTTTAAATGACTAAACACATTCAGTGTGGTTTAACCAATCAGCTGCCACAGCGTTTCAACTCAAGCTCATTGTCAGTTGCCACAAAGGTATCGCTACCATTTACATTACATTTGGTCATTTAGCAGAAGAATTAAATCACTTACAAGTATCCCAACCTGGTTGGAGTCAGAACACAGTGTTGGTACAGCATCTCTGGAGCAATGAGGGTTAAGGGTCTTGCTCAAGGACCCACATTGGTAACTTCAGTGGACCTGGGATTTCAACCCACAACCTTCTGATTGATAACCCAACACGCTCATTGGTACAGCATCCCTGGAGCAATGAGAGTTTGGATTCTTGTTCAAGGAACCACATTGGTAACTTTAGTAAACCTTGGATTTGAACCCACAACGTTCTGAATGATAGAGTTATCACCGGGACTGTATTGGTAAGCAGTTGTTTAAAGGTTCAGATTGTGGTCTATTCTTGATCAGTGCTGGTAAGAATTAGCAAACTAGATAAAAATAAAAAAAGTAGATAAAAATACAACGGGGTTATTTCCTTTTTGACCTTTCTTAACTAAAGCTTTTATGATTTTTATTGTGTTTTAATAACTCAAAAATGATCCTCACCTACTTTCACACATACAAACTCTGTCCAACATTTTAAACACCCTTTCACACACAAACAAGCTTAATAAATAACGAAAACAATCCTACTGTATATATAATTTAGCTGGAATCTCTCTCATACGGTAGTCAAATATATCAAACTAACACATAGCAAACTCTCATACTCTACCAAATTCTCTCACACATACTATTATATACTATTACATATATATGTTTATGCCTCATACCGAACTCTTTCATATACATGGCGGTCAACGAAGAATCTAAATTATATAAAATTAATCAATTAACTTTAAAAGGTATGCTATTGTGTTGTAAAACTGAAGTAAAAACCTGAACATGAATCGAAAAATGTTTTTAAAGAATTATCTATTTATCTATTAATTTATCAAGCTATTTATCTATTTATCTGTAATTTTATATATTTTTTATATATATATATATATATATATATATATATATATATATATATATATATATATATATAATTTGTACTATGTATGTCATTTATATTATAAATTATAATAACATGAACTATTTTTAATAACTTT
>JAFMOC010000066.1:2127500-2145000 GCA_019802505.1 Corydoras sp. C115 | reverse complement strand
TATAAAATTTAATGGAAAATGAGCAATTTATCCATAGAAAACCAAATTTATTAATTACCACTAATTAGTTAATTGTTGTTGTTTTTTTATTTATTGATTCATGTGTTCGTCATCGACAATGAATAATTTTGACAATGAATAATCTTGCAAAGTTTCAGCTTAATTGGATAAGGGGAAGTGGGTGAAATTTCAAATTAATTTGCAAACTTCTTACTTTACTTAATTTGCTAACTTTTTTTTAATACCTTATTTAAACCTGGAGGCTGGAAGTGACCCCAGAAAAAGTTTTTATTAATAGAACTCTTTACAAAAGCAGAAATGAATAAATAAAAGGAAGACAAATCATTTAAAGAATCCTTAAAATAAAGTGTGTGGTTGCTGCTTTATATCAATTATGAATTAAATCTTGAAATTAAAACATAAATGTTAAAACATTTAACACATTTTACAGATTTGACTGCCAAAAATCAGCAAATAAATTATTTTTGTACATAATTTTTTATTAACTGAATTTTGTTGGCTAATCAGTCTGTTATAGAATTATATAATTTGGTGGTGGCATAAACTGTTTAATTTTTATGATGAATTATTCTGAACATCCTGTTAAAAAATATAAACAGATGAAAACTTTACTTCATTTAATTGAAAATAAAGTTATCATTCTGAAAACAAATAAGCTTTAATACAGAGTGAGTTTACAGCCACAATATAAATTTGAAACCATGATTATTATTTATTACTTAGAATAATAATTCATAATAGCAATCTTCTGCTTAATCCTCTATTAGGGTGGCGGGGGGTTTCCATGCCCCTCCAGGGGAGAACGTTTCGGGCGCTGGGCAGATCACGCCAATCTATCACTGTGAACACTCACTCACACAGACACACTCTATTTGGGGCAATTTAATAATAATAATAATAATACATTTTATTTCATAGGCGCCTTTCTGACACTCAAGGACACCTTACAGTTTACATTTAGAGAATTTAGAGCACTTAATTTACTTTGAATCTATTTGAATGTTTATTGCTTAATGCTTCATGATATATTTTTATTACCAACGCCTTAAGTGTTTTGTTTTCAAGTTCTAATTGTGAAGTGAATGAGCCATGCCCTTAAATCTGAATAACACAATGTTGTGTAACTGCAAAACAAATAATATTCACCTGAACACATTTATTACTATTTGTAAATATTAGGCTTTATTGTGTTTTTATTTTGCTTTAGTATAATAGCATCTGTTGGTCTAAAGACTTGACTTAACTTTTGTCAGTGTAGCGTATACTGAGCACAGTGCAGGTTATTCTTGGTCCAGATAAGACGATAATCATTTACAATCAGTCGCAGTCAGTATTTAGTTCATCTATTTGCCCCTGTGCTTTTAACAGAAATAACTGAAGTTTACTAAGCTAATTTTAAGATGCAGCAACCACATTAGCTTATATAAACAATTTTTAAACTTCCTATAAGTACGAGACTCTAGCAGCACTGGGCAACAAGAGCGCAGGGGCGTTTTGAGGGTTTAGAACCATCAGGGGCTTTAGCCCAGATCCCTTATTCCCCCTCTGTCCTCTTCAAAACTGCCCTTTCATGAGTGTATTTATCCATTTTTCAAACTGTTTTTACATTCATTTTGTTTGATCATTTATTAGATATTCATTCATTCATTATCTCCCGCTTTATCCTCTATTAGGGTCGTGGTGGGGTTCCCCATGCCCATCCAGGGGAGAACGTCTCAGGCGCTGGGCAGATACACCCAGGACAGGGCGCCAATCCATCGCTGGGCACACACTCACTCACACACACAGACACACTCTATAAGGGGCAATTTTGAGAATTCAATTGACTTGATCCATGTTTTTGGACTGTGGGAGGAAACCGGAGAACCCGGAGGAAACCCACGCAGACACGGGGAGAACATGGAAACTCCACCCAGATGGGGATTCGAACCGGGAATCCCCAGCGCTGAGAGGAGAACGTGCTAAACCACTAAACCATCGTGCCGCCATTTATTAGATATATTGGATAAAATTTAATAACATATGAAATATGTCTGTCAGCAGTGGAGAGCACATTCAGTTCTAATAAATGATGGTTTTGGAGAAAGCTGCTCTCATTTGATCCGGGGCTACTGACAAAACATCCGGGGCAATAGACCCGAAAGCCCAGCTCTAACGACGCCCCTGAAAGAGTGTAACTGCAAGTCCTTCATTCCTGCTGCAGTTAAACTGTACAATCAGCACTGCTCTCAGAAACCACTCCCTGCCAAACTGACAACACACTCTGCAATAAACATTCTATATGTCTGTCAGCAGTGGAGAGCACATTCAGTTCTAATAAATGATGGTTTTGGATGAAAATTCTTTAAATAAATGAACCTGAGCTTTGGCAGAAAAGCGTGGAAACTGTTTTACGAGTCGCAGATGAGACAGTTTTAATGAGGTTTTGATTTAAAATACCGTAACTTTGCGACAGTTTGCGTCTTCAGAAAAATTCTGACGCTTTCTGAAAGCTGAGAAGCTGCTCTTTACAGCCAACATACAGTTATTATGGTAACTTTACTCCCGATACTGGTGAAAAATATCTGTCTCCCTCAAAAACACACACAGAACTTAGAAGAACAAACGGTTCCTCAAACAGCTGATGGTGACTCCATCATTCGGTCCGGCTGCTGGAGGAGAGGCTGTAGAGAAAGCTGCTCCCATCCGGGGCTGCTGACAAAACATCCAGGACTACAGACCCGAAAGCCCAGCTCTAACGACGCACCTGAAAGAGTGTAACTGCAAGTCCTTCATTCCTGCTGCAGTTAAACTGTACAATCAGCACTGCTCTCAGTAACCACTCCCTGCCAAACTGACAACACACTCTGCAATAAACATTCTATTGCTAAATGTGCAATACAGTTTTTTAGACAATCTTTTTTTTCTGCAATTACCACTTAATTTAATCTTTAATCATATGTGCATTATTTCATCTATTTTTCAAATCATCTTCCCCTCTGTATTATATGCCATGTACATCATTAAGTAGTTTTTTATTCTATTTTATTTTATTTTTATTTCTGTATATACTGATTTCTATTTCTATTAAATTATTTTTCTTTTTTTAAAGTACTTCTTGTAATAGATACATTTGATGTATCCTTAACTTTCCCAATTGCTGTTACTTCTGCTGCTGAAAAATGTGTATTTCCCTCATTGTGGGACCAATAAAGGATTATCTTGTCTTCTCTTATCTTATCTTACTTTCAAGCTTTTAATGATCAATCTTTATTTCTTCGGCGTTCTGTTCTATCCACATGCTGCAGCTATTTCTCACCATTTAAATTAATTTAATAAATTAATTAATAAAAAATAAATTTTGTAGTTAAATCCCATTCCACTCGGGACCAGGTGGACAAAGCGGAACTATTAAATTGTGAGCATGTGTCAACTTTAAAAGGCAGCAAGTCAGGACTATCTAAGTGCTTATCTTTATATGAAATAGTATTAATGCACAAGCTGCCATTTACATCCAAATATTCAAAAAAAAACTCCAAATTGGCATGTACTAGACCTGACTCTTATAAAAAAATATATAATTAAAAAAACACCTCCTGCTCTGTCTGTAGTGCATTCTCTCACTCCACAAGTCTATGCCCTAAATGCAGTGCTACTTTATTCACATTACATTTGGTCATCTCGCAGACACTTTTATCCAAACACTTATCCCAACTTGATGTTTGGGGTCAGAACACATGGTCGGCCTTAGTCCCCCTGGAACAATGAGGGCTAAGGGTCTTGCTCAAAGGCCCACATTGGTATCTTCAGTGGACCTGGGATTTGAATCCACAACCTTCAGGTTGATAGCCCAACACCCCTGAGCTACTGAGCCACTAAGCCAAGCTCATTATTTCTGCCACTTCCCTCATGCCTTTTGACACACAGGCCCATGTCTTCAATGACTAAGTTACCACCAAACTACAGTACCAGCACCTAACCATTATCATCATCACCATCACTTTCATTCAGTCACCCACAATCCAGGTTTGCTTCTCTTTTGCCCACTGTAACCTTGTTCTTTTCTGTTTAGGTGTTAATTCTTTCCATTAATCCTATTTCATTTAGTCACATGCATTAAATATACACATGTATCTAAAGGTGCTTGACTTCTGTCCCTCTGGCTAAAGGTAGTTCCCATTATGTCCCATACCCATCCAGGGGAGAAGGTTTCGGGCACTGCGCAGAACACCCAGGACAGGGTGCCAATCTATCACTGGACACACACACTCACTCACACAAACCTACAGACTATATAGGGTCATCTTCGAGTATTTATTATTATCCATTCATCCATTATCTTCTGCTTTACCCTATTCTAGTGTCGCAGGGGAGAACATTTTGAGTGCTGGGCAAATACACCTAAAACAGGGTGCCAATCTATCATTAGGTACACACTCACTCACTCTTACACACACCCACACACACCCACACACACACACACTATATATATAGGGGCAATTTAGAGCAGCCGATTTATTCTGAACCCATGTTATTTTTGGACTGTGGGAGGAAGCTCACAAGAAACCCATGTGGACATGGCGAGAACATGGAAACTCTAAGAACATGAACATGGAACATGGAACATGCTAACCACTAAGCCACCATGCCGCTACATACATAATAATGTATGAAAATATATTTGAATATTACAATAGAATAGTCAAAAGTGCATTTTACATGAAGGTAAATCAAGGTTTCTTCATCACTCTGCGTTTTCTTTCTTTTTTAACAGAGCAAAACAAAGTAGGGATGAAGCCATTGACTTGAATAAGCATTCCAGTATTCCAAAAGCAAATGCATAACCAACGGAGACAACATTAACTGTAATGTTCTGTAATGTTGGCTCTCTGGCATTCACAGACGACAAGTCCTCCAACCCCCCTGCCCCGGCAGCGACATGAAATAGAGAAGTTATTATTCCACCTGACGCTTATTAGGTTTTTAAAAATAAATGCTAAACATGTGTTAGGAAATCTCAATTTCTACGATGAACCTTTTCTGAAGGTGTCAAAAACCACAATGCAGTCCCTTTCTAAGTTATTCGAATGAATTGGTTTATTTATGACAAAAAAGTCACAGCAGTGTGTTCTTCCAAAATAAGCCCAAGATCGCGATTGTCTCTGACTGCCGCATCGCACCAACCCTCACCAAGACAGAGACCTGAAGTTCAGTTGCTGACTCTATTTATTGTAAAAACCAACCCTCGTTCTGCTTTTTCTTAAACAACTTGTCGAAGGAGTTCTATGGGGGGGGGGGGGGGGGTGAACACACAGTTTCTTCCCTTATCTGTGGGTGCTCAATACCGCTCGGTGCCCTTGAGCTCCTTCCGTCAGACTTGATGTGTCTTTGTTCATGGAACATCTAGTTCTTGAGCGGTTTGCCCCCATCTCATTATCAAATGCATACATTCCCTTGAACCTTGTGTATAGATCTTTAAATTTGATCCCTTCACATGCTACTCTTCGACAATGCCGTTTACAGATTAAGGAACTAACAAAATTCCCCATTAGTAGCTATAAACTACTTTCAGAATGGGATGTTGCTATTTTGCTAACTACCCTAAACGGTTAACATGAACATGTTCTAAATAAAATTAGAACCCTAAATTAAACACTTTAACAAAAACATTAATGCTATTCAGTGATGCAGAAACTCTACATTCGCAAGTTAATTCTTTAAAAAATTGGCGTTTGAAAGCAAAACATAGACTTTTCAAAGGAATATTGTTGGAAACTTTAACAGAAATTCAATCAAAAGCGACAATTTTCTGTGACAAATGTATTTTCTGTATTGTATTATCCGAGATCAGGGTGCTGTGATGAAATGGTTTTATTGTGTCATTGCTTCATTGTCACTGTTTAATTTCAAATTGTACTTAAAAGTTTGTTTTGCTTTGTACTCAATGGCATATGTCCAGGTTAAATTAAAATTTCTTAAACAAACATGTGCTAGGGAAGTAAAATGAGGGTTCTCTAAATGAATCAAGTATCTTAATAAAAGATCTCAGCTCAGTGTGAATCTGATCAGGATAATAAAAGAAAGATTTGGAATATATGACAAGACTGCGAACAGCCACATGGAAAAAACCTATAGAGGTCTTTCCACTTCGGTATCAGTAATGTGCCATTTTGCACAAAATATGATTCAAATTAATTCGGCATTTAAAGAAATCGCTTCCAAAGACGACTCCCTGAATACTTATATTCATTTAAAGTACAGCTTAGTGTGTCAGTTATTAGTAATAATATCTTTAACATTAATATTGAGGGCGCGGTCGCTCAATGGTTAGGGCATTTGGCTATCAAGCATTTACATTGCCTTTCATTATTACTACATAATTATAGTATTTAAACATTTTTACTGTTGAATTCCATTTTTTTTGCATTCCATTTCACTTTTTACTGTTATTAAGCTAGTATTAGTTACTTTTTTTTGTTTTTGTTTTATGTCTTAATGTCATAAATGTCTTGTAACCGTGGGACAGCGAGGAACGTAATTTCGATGTGAAGGAATTGACAATAAAGCCGACTTGACTTGACTTGACTTGAAAAAGCTGAAGGGTGTGGGTTGAAATCCCAGGTCCACTGAAGTTACCAATGGGGGTCCTTGAGCAAGACCCTTAACCCTCATTGCTACAGAGATGTTGTGATGAACCCTGTGTTCACCTTGTAAGTCGCTTTGGATAAAAGCGTCCAATAAATGATAAAATATTAATATTACTTTCACTATTTATGCCAAGCCATGCATCTGATTTCACTACATCAGACTTAGAGAAGTGTAGTAACATTTGTAGTAACATCCCGAATTGACCCAACACAAACAATTAGTAGACAGATATATACAAATACTTAAAGGTTTTTTTTTTTACACACTCTACGGGCATGAATCCAGCCTTAAAAGGGCCGCATTAGGACTAATTTGAATTTACCCACCTGTAAAGTATAATATCCAGTATGGGTTTGGAGGATCCTGTAAGTGTACACCATTTTTTTTTTGCTGAAAAATAAAAACATGCCTTTAATTAAAATAGTTCAATTCAAAAGACATTAAAATTAGATGAATTTGAAATCCAGGCATCAGGTATGTTATTAATACAGAAAGATCAAACTTACAAGACACAAAGGCACTTGGCGCCTTGGATCGTCTCACTGTCTCGTATAAGAAAGGCTCCATCTTTTCCACTCGCACCCAGCAGCTCCTCACATCGTTCTTTAGTGATAGGACCATGGTACACAGCTAGCTCCCTGTGCTCCTCCATAATATCCAAAGAGCGAAAGACGAGACACGGAGCAACTATCTTGACTTCCTAAAAGCGGCCTGACCTTAATTTCAACATTGTTAAAAAAAACACCCTAATAATTTCCAATCTGCCGAAATGGCAAGCAAGACTGAACCCATGTAACATATTCACGGCTCAGCAGATTACTTTTTGGCTCATGCGTCATCTCAGCCCCTCACACAGGATGTAAGAGTGTGAATATGTGTGTGTGCATTTAGGCTGGATGGAAAAAAAGATCATGGTTAGTAAAACGTCATTTTACAGCCATTGATTTTATTTCCTTTCTTTTAATTTTTGTTACTTTATCAAATAAAGTCATGTTGCAAACTAGCTATGAGTTAAATGACTTGAGTCCCGATGTTTTTTTGTAACAATTTACATATGCATATGTGCAGGCTTGCATGCACCAAAAGATGAAGTGGCTAGTTGGGTGACTATCTGTGGTTATTTTATGTTGCACAGTAGCCCACTAGGACAGAAAATGTCTGAGATAGAAATCTTGTCCGAAACTCCTGATAGTGAAGTGCTGATCGTATTCAGTTTTTGAATTCATACCTGCTAACTTTTTCTAGAAAAGTATTTCTTATGTTGTAAAATGGACATTTGTCCTCCAAACACATGTCTAGATCGATCATGATCTTGGTTTAGAAGTATATTAGTTATAGTTTACAGATTAAGGACCTAACAAGATTCCCTATTAGTAGCTATAAACCACTTTCAGAATGGGATGTTGCAATTTTGTAAACTACCCTAACACTTAACATGATCATGTTCTAAATAAAATTAGAGCACTTTAATAAAAAAAAAATTAATATCATCCAGAGATGCAAAACAGAAACTCCACATTCACAATAAATGTCTTAAAAGAATGGGGTTTAAAGTCAAAACATAGACCTTTCACAGGAATAATGTCAGAAATTCAAGCTAAAGGTTTTCAGTGACGGGGGCGGCTGGGTAGCTTAGTGTTTTAGCATGTTCTCCTCTCAGCGCTAGGGATTCCCGGTTCGAATCCCCATCTGGGTGGAGTTTCCATGTTCTCCCCGTGTCCACGTGGGTTTCCTCCAGGTTCTCCGGTTTCCTCCCACAGTCCAAAAACATGGATGAAGTCAATTGAATTCTCCAAATTGCCCCATATACAGTGTGTGTGTGTGTGTGAGTGAGTGTGTGCCCAGCGATGGATTGGCGCCCTGTCCTGGGTGTATCTGCCCAGCGCCCGAAACGTACTCCCCTGGATGGGCATGGGGAACCCCACCGTGACCCTAATAGAGGATAAAGCGGAAGATAATGGATGAATGGATGGTTTTCAGTGACAAATGTATTTTCTGTATCTGAGATCAGGGTGATGTGAGGAAATGCATTTATTGTGTCATTGCTTCATTTTTACTCTTTAATTTCAAATTATATTTAAAAGTTACATTTGCTTTGTACTCAATGGCATATGTCCAAGAACTAATTACACAAATAACACACAACGGCTGCAACAGATCAACACTAACGATCAACACATCAACAGATCAACACTAACTAACTAATCCCGAAGAGCCGGCGATAGACGATAGAGGGCGCTGATGTGACAAAAGCGCTATATAAAAAAATGTATTCCATCCATCCATCCATTATCTTCCTCTTTATCCTCTATTAGGGTCGCGGGGAGGGGGGGGGGGTTCCCCGTGCCCATCCAGGGGAGAACGTTTTGGGCGCTGGGCAGATACACTCAGGACAGGGCACCAGTCTATCTCTGGGCACACACTCACTCTCACACAGACACAAACCACTCTATATGGGGCAATTTGGAGAATTCAATTGACCTTGATCCATGTTTTTTGGACTGTGGGAAACCGGAGAACCTGGAGGAAACCCATGTGGACACGGGGAGAACATGGAAACTCCACCCAGATTGGGATTCAAACCGGGAATCCCTAACGCTGAGAGGAGAACATGCTAACCACTAAACCAAGCTGTCCACGTTAAATTAAAAGTCATTAAAGAAACCATGTGCTGTGAAAGTAAAACATATTCACTGCACAGCGGAGCTAAACAAACACATGTCCGGATCGATCATGATCTTGGTTTAAAAAGTAGATTAATAATTTCTCCATTTTTTTCTTTATTACTAATATTATTGTTATATTCGTTCAAAATACTGAACTTTAAATATTAACTCATAAATAAATTAACAAATTCATTTATGAATATTAATTCAATTCCAAATAGAACTGTCACAATGTAATAGCATTTACAGTAATGCATGACACCCTTCCAGTAGTTAATTAACATCAATTATGCACAGAAATTCATTCATTCATTATCTCCCGCTTTATCCTCTATCCGGGGAGAATGTTTCGGGCGCTGGGCAGATAGACCCAGGACAGGACGCCAATCCATCGCTGGGCACACACTCACTCACACAGACACACTCTACATGGGGCAATTTGGAGAACTCAATTGACTTGATCCATGTTTTTGGACTGTGGGAGGAAACCGTAGAACCCGGAGGAAACCCACGCAGACACGGGGAGAAAATGGAAACTCCACCCAGATGGGGATTCGAACCGGGAATCCCTAGCGCTGAGAGGCGAACGTGCTAAACACAATAAAATTAATATAATACAAATTTCATAAGGTCATCATTATAAGGTCATCAAAGGTCAACAAGATGTAGAAAAAAAGCAGTAAACCATAAGATAAAGGAGGACAGACAGTAAATAGGATCTTTTTAAGACCAATATGCTACGGGGCAATCTAATTGCTTTTTAGTTATATTTTTAAATTAATTAATTAAAAATAAAGCACTCAGTGTATTTGTTTAGGGACTTCCTCTTTCTGTTGTTTCCATTCTGTTGTTTTAGGTCAGGCATGAAGGATTCACATGCTTGATTCGGTTTTAGTTGCATGCCTCAAACACAACCTTTACATTCATTCAGGTTTGGGGCCAGAACTAGAAGTACAGTAAAAGATGTATACTGTAAGCTGCCACCTTGAGGGCCTTAATCCATCCATCCATCCATTGTCTTCCGCTTTATCCTATCTTAGGGTCGCGGGGGGGGGGGGTTCCCCATGCCCATCCAAGGGAGAATGTTTCGGGCGCTGGGCAGATACACCCAGGACAGGACGCCAATCTATCGCTGGACACACACACATACTGTACACACTCTATATGGGGCAATTTGGAGAACGCAATTGACTTGATCCATGTTTTTGGACTGTGGGAAGAAACCGGAGAACCCAGAGGAAACCCACGCGGACACGGGGAGAACATGTAAACTCCAACCAGATGGGGATTCGAACCGGGAATCCCTAACGCTGAGAGGAGAACATGCTAACCTCTATTTGAGGGCCGTAATGCTTTAATAAAATGTTTACTGTGGCAGGATCGCTGTGGCGTGGGGAGAAGGCGGAGCCGTCACTGATGGACCTTCATTCCGTTTATTCAATGCACCAGACATGGCTCCGCCCAATGAGTTTGCGTCCTTTAAAACCGGGATCATCAGAAGCGGCGGCGAGAGAGACCGACCACGAGCTGGTTTTACGGTGGAAACCCAGTGTTTTTCAAATGTACATGTGTCGTGTCGGCAATAAAGCCTGTTCGATGGGGTCAAATCCCAAATTCTCATTCCTTCCACCCCTGTTACATTTACAAACACACTATAATAAAAAATATACTTTTAAAGCATAAATGCATTAATTAAAAGCAACTTAATTAATAAAATGGTCTTCCGCGACATAATCTAGTCCGGTTTTAGAAATGAATGCTGATTGCTGAGCCATCCAGTGGCCAGATTACAGAACGCAGTTCATAAAAAACATCAGGAAAATAATGTATTGTATATCACGCATTGATACAAATGTGACGCGATCAGAGATGTGTATTATATCCTCAGCTGAAAGTAAACAGAACTGTGAGATCTGAGCTTGGGGTAAGCTAAGTCACTCCTCAAAACCTTCACTTTTAGCCTGTAGCTGAAATTTTGAATTATTTTGCTGCATTTTTAATATTGCTTATTTTAGAAACTGCATTTATGTTATTTAGGGGTGTATTCAACTACAGATTTTCGTAGTCGAATCTGATTCGTCAGATTTTCCCTATAGTCGACTGATAGTCGAATCAGTTAAAATTTCACCACAAGATGGCGCTATAAGCATAGTTTTTAAAAAATATATATTTTTTATATTTTACTTGTTTTTCTAACAAAAGTAAACCTTTTATTTTCTTTTTCTTTTTTCTTTTTTTTTCTAGAAATTATGATGATTTTATTTGACAAAAGGCTATATACTGTATATAACGAAAACAAAGACATTTCATGTAAAAACTAATGCTTAGCAGCAGCCATGGACACCCCCATGTGGTCAAAATGGTACATTCGACTATGAGGTTCATAGTCGACTACGGTTCTCCGAATCGAATCGTCGAATCAGCGAATATTGCAGCTCACCCCTAATGTTATTATCCATGTTTTACATGTTTCTACTATTTTATTAATGTTATTCTGTTTTATTTGTTGTAAAGTGTCTTATAGGTCCCAAAAAAGCTGTTACAATCAGCCGATGCGACGGCTAGAGAGGACAGAATCCAAAGTGTTGAAGGTTTAAGAGTAGATTTTAATGCAGAAGACACCGGGGGAAACACAGCCATAGCACATGACCATAACTCAAAACAACGTTCCAACAGGGAACATTGGGAAAGGCTGGGTATTTAAACATATAGGTAAGTCACATGACGGGAAAACACAGCTGAACCAGATTAAACGGATTTACCAGGACAAAAGAAGGGGAGAACGTCTCGGGCGCTGGGCAGATACACCCAGGACAGGGTGGCAATCAATCACTGGGCACACACTCACTCGCACACTCTATATGGGGCAATTTGGAGAATTCAATTGACTTGATCGTTGTTTTTGGACTGTGGGAGAAACCGGAGAATCTGGAGGAAACCCACACGGACACAGGGAGAACATGGAAACTCCACCCAGATTGGGATTCAAACCTGGAATCCCTAGCACTGAGAGGAGAACATGCTAACCACTAAACCACCGTGCCGCCCATTATTAATCATTCATTCATTTATTATCTCCCACTTTATCCTCTATTAGGGTCGCGGTGGGGTTCCCCATGCCCATCCAGGGGAGAACATCTCGGGCGCTGGGCAGATACACCCAGGACAGGGCGCCAATCCATTATTATTATTATTATTATTATTATTATTATTATTATTATCTGTTCATCTAGTTGTAATGTAATTACCCTTCCACTTTTGGCCCAGGGTAGTTTACTCTTGTTGAAGAAGAGCCACCCTGTTGAAAGATAATGACAAGAAGAGTTTAACTTACACTTTTTTGTAGTACTAGCTTGAGTTAGCACTTATAGCCTTATGGTTTTGTGTAGCACAAACATGTCTTTGAGAAATGTGGTTGTCTTTACTTTGGACTGTACACACTATATATTTGGAAGGACAATAAACAACACTTGATTGAACTGGATAAGGGTTCGGCCATGATGGAAAACCCATTGACGTCACAGGTTAGTCCATTTCTGCTGTATTGAAAATTACAAACTTCCAACCTCAAAAAGTGTTCATGTGGGAAGAGTGTTCTGGTGGGAAAATCATTTTTCCCATAAAACCGACACCACCTAAAATCAGCACAGGGCCTGGGTGGACACCATGGGAGTGTGGTCATAGACCACTGAAGTCCTGTCGTCATTCAGAACTGTTGTCAGTGCCATGAGAACTCTCGCCATATTTGGCATTCCAGGTGTAAGCAGGATTTTCAATATCCAAAATGAATAGGGGCGGCACGGTGGCTTAGTGTTTAGCATGTTCTCCACTCAGCGCTGGGGATTCCCGGTTCGAATCCCAATCAGGGTGGAGTTTCCATGTTCTCTGATTTCCTCCCAGGTCAAAAAACATGGATTTAAGGTGAACAGAATGTTTTGAATTGCCCCATATAGCGTGTGAGTGAGTGTGCCCAGCAATGGCTTGGCTGTCCTGGGTGTATATACCCAGCGCCCAAAACCCAAATAGAACCCAAATAGGGGATTAATTGAAAAATAATGAATAAATTAAAATCTATATAGTTTTTTTTTAATCTGTTATCTTTTTTCTGTTTACGCTTTATTTGTACTAAATACATATCTATCACATAGGGCGGCACGGCGGCTTAGTGGTTTAGCACGTTCGCCTCTCAGCACTAGGGATTCCCGGTTCGAATCCCCAACTGGGTGGAGTTTCCATGTTCTCCCCGTGTCCGTGTGGGTTTCCTACGGGTTCTCCGGTTTCCTCCCACAGTCCAAAAACATGGATCAAGTCATTTGAGTTCTCCAAATTGCCCCATAGAGTGTGTTTGTGTGAGTGTGTGCCCAGCGATAGATTGTTGTCCTGTCCTGGGTGCATCTGCCCAGCACCTAAAACGTTCTCCCCTGGATGCCCCCCCCGCCCCGCGCGAGCGACCCTAATAGAGGACAAAGCCGAAGATGATGGATGGATGGATGGATATCTATGACATCTAATCACTTAAAGAAAAATGTATCCAAATTATTTTTTTTTATTTAGGAAGCTGTTAGGAAGCTGATGTAAGCCTGTAATTTGTTAATTTACTCAAACCTTTATTTAAAAGACAAAATAACAAGATGGCTCACTGTAGCTGCTGCATTCAGTACAAGACACTGACTCTGACCTACAGAACCATTTCTGGATCTGCCCCCTCTTACCTTCACTCTATCTTTTCAAAATACACTCCGAGTCGTTCACTTCGCTCCAGTGATGATCGCCGCCTGATGATTACACCTCACCGAGGAGCTAATTCTCACTCCGCGCCGTTCTCCACTGCAAAATGGTGGAACCATCTTCCCAACTCTGTCCGTAAGGCGAATCACTAAACAGTTTTAAGAAACTACTGAAGACGCATCTTTTTAACAAACACCTGTTGTAGAAAAGGGGGGGGGGGGGGGGCGCAGCATCTAATAACAATCAGGTTTGATAATTCTACAGTGTAGCTGATTTTCTTCATAACTTCTGACTTGTGATGTTCTCATTTGTAAATCACTTTGGATAAAAGCATCTGCTAAATTACCAAATGTAAATGTAAATGTTAATGTAGATGTAATGTCCAGTGTTTTAACAGAATAGAAATTCGAAGTCCTAATGGACATTGACAAATAAGGTTGTAGTAGTGCTGTTCTGAACGTTTCGCAAATAGCAATTGAATTGTTAACATGTGGGGGTTAAGATAAAAGATTTTTAAAAGCATCTACCAAAGGCATAGTTTTTACAGATGTGTTGTGGTTTACCACGCAGACATATTTTGCATGTGTATCAAGATTTGACGGTTTAGAGACGATGTGTGTCACAATTAAAGATGGGAATTTATTTATTAATTTTATTTAATTATATACAACTGGTTTGCTTTAGGTTTAACCAAAGTGTCAAACCCGAAGCTGCTGCTCAAAGCTATATGTTAATGTGTATCATTATTAAATAAACAAAATGGGGAAGCGAAACCATAGAAGTTTCCGTTAAGATGGACTCACACCCACACACACAGACACACATTCTCACACACTCTATATGGGGCAATTTAGAACATTCAATTTAAATTGAGGCGGCACGGTGGCTTAGTGGTTAGCATGTTCGCCTCTCAGCGCTAGGGATTCCCGGTTCGAATCCCCATCTGGGTGGAGTTTCCATGTTCTCCCCGTGTCTGCGTGGGTTTCCTCCGGGTTCTCCGGTTTCCTCCCACAGTCCAAAAACATGGATCAAGTTAATTGAGTTCTCTAAATTGCCCCATATAGAGTGTGCTTGAGTGTGTGAGTGTGTACCCAGCGATGGATTGGCGCCCTGTCCTGGGTCTATCTGCCCAGCGCCCGAGACGTTCTCCCCTGGATGGGCATGGGGAACCCCACCGCGACCCTAATAGAGGATAAAGCGGGAGATAATGAATGAATTTAAATTGAATCCATGTTTTTGGACTGTGGGAGGAAACCAGAGAACCCGGAAGAAACCCACACGGGCATGGGGAGAACATGGAAACTCCATCCAGATGGGGATTCGAACTGGTAATCCCTAGCGCTGAGAGGAGAACGTGCTAACCACTAAGCCACCGTGCCGCCCCCGGAATAAATAATTTAATTAAAATATAATATGCATTGACGTCATCCAATCCTCATGTACTACCTATTAGACCTTATTAGGAAAAAGGCTGGGCCACCGAGGACCTTCCTAAGTCGTTTACAGCTCTGAGGAAAGCAAGGACGATAAGTACAGTCATTTTGGTCTAAGCTGATTACTCGCATTAGTGTGAAGTGTGTGCTGCTCAGATGTTCGTGGGTTTCAAACACACCACCGATATGATCTATCGAGTGAGGAGCTTCCCAAGATTCCGGGTGATATTATTAGAGATTGGTATACGAAAAGGAAATGTTATTTTTGTGATGTCGTGACATCCAGAATGAAGACACGGCCAACGGGAGACACCAGCAATGCCGACTGGATGGGCTCCCTGTGCCCGACCCTCACTGCTATGCCACTTAAGTTCCTGGCTGTGCCTGGTGGGTCCTTTATTACTAGCTTTTAATTGTTTAAAGTAACTTCTGGACGAACTGAAAGCAGACAGCTGTTTATTCTTTTCTATGTGTGTCTGTAGGGACTTTAGAAAATAATTACAATGGTTTTAATGGGGGGGCAGCACGGTGGCTTAGTGGTTAACATGTTCTCTTGGGATTCCCGGTTCAAATCCCAATCTGGGTGGAGTTTCCATGTTCTCCCCGTGTCCGCGTGGGTTTCCTCTGGGTTCTCCGGTTTCCTCCCACAGTCCAAAAACATGGATCAAGATGAACAGAATTCTCCAAATTGCCCCATATAGAGTGTGTGTGTGAGTAAGTGTGTGCCCAGAGATAGATTGACGTCCTGTCCTGGGTGTACCTGCCCAGCGCCCGAAACGTTCTCCCCTGGATGGCTATGGGGAACCCCCCCCCCCCCCCTAGTAGACCCTAGTAGATCATGAAGTGGAAGATAATGGATGGATGGTTATAATGGGGGGTGGCACGGTGGTGGCTTAGTGTTTGGCATGTTCTCCTCTCAGTGCTAGGGATTCCCGGTTCGAATCCCAATCTGGTTGTAGTTTTCATGTTCTCCCCGTTTCCGTGTGGGTTTCCTTCGGGTTCTCCGTTTTTCTCCCACAGTCCTAAAATATGGATCAAGTTCAATTGAATTCTCAAAATTGCCCCATATAGTGTGTTTTTGTGTATGTGTGTGTGTGTGTGTGTGTGTGTGTGTGTGTGTGTGTGTGTGTGTGTGAGTGAGTGTGTGCCCAGCGATAGATTGGCATCCTGTCTTGGATCTATCTGCCCAGCACCCAAAACGTTCTCCCCTGGTTGGGCATAGGGAACCCCCTAGTACAGGATACTGGGTTTTAAATGGTTTTACATTGGTTAAAATGCCTGTCTATTTCAGGGTCCCATGACTCCTTCAGCTTTTGGGTAGATGAAGAAGCACCTGTTGGCCCAGACCAAAAAGCAGTTGTCAAACACCTGGCTGCGATTTTCCGTCTCCTGGCCAAGAAAGTCATGAAAAAATGGTCCATGACTCAGAACCTAACATTTAAAGAACAGCTGGAGGGTGGCATTCGCTACTTTGACCTCCGCGTCTCATCCAAACCAGGTGAGGAGCACCCGGAGGTCTATTTCATCCACGGCCTGTTCGGCCACAAAGTTCGAGACGGACTCACCGACATCAACACGTTTCTGAATGCTCACAAGAAAGAAGTTGTGTTTCTGGATTTCAATCACCATTATGCCATGGAGAACCAGCACCATCGGTACCTCATCAGCATGCTGAAAGAGGTTTTTGGTTCCAAGCTGTGCAAGATCAACGTGGTGGAGGACATCACGTTGGATTACCTGTGGGAAAAGAGGTACCAGGTACTGAAACACATCCGTTGCACTAATGTAATTAGTGTAATTGTGGGCATGGGGAACCCCCCCGCGACCCTAAGCCACGGTAGGTTATAACATTCTGCTTCTCAGCGCTAAGAATTCCAACTTTGAAACCCAATCTGGGTGGAGTGTCCATGTATTTCCTCCGGGTTCTCCGGTTTCCTCCCACAGTCCAAAAACATGGATCAATGGTAAAGTAAATTAAATCTCCAAATTGACCCATATAGAGTGTGTTTGTGTGTGTGTGTGTGT
>JAFMOC010000066.1:1950000-2125000 GCA_019802505.1 Corydoras sp. C115 | reverse complement strand
AGCGATAGATTGGTGCCCTGTCTTGGGTGTCCTGTCCCAACGTTCTCCCCTTGATGGGCATGGGGAACCCCCCACGACCCTAGTGGAGGATAAAGCAGAAGATAATGAATAAATTAATAACTTAAATGATCAAAACAGGGCGGCACGGTGGCTTAGTGGTTTTGGCACGTTCGCCTCTCAGCACTAGGGATTCCCGGTTCGAATCCCCATCTGGGTGGAGTTTCCATGTTCTCCCTGTGTCTGCGTGGGTTTCCTCTGGGTTCTCCGGTTTCCTCCCACAGTCCAAAAACATGGGTCAAGGTGAAGTGAATTCTCAAAAATTGCCCCAAATAATGAGTGTCTGTGTGAGTGAGTGTGTGCCCAGCAATGGATTGGCGCCCTGTCCTGGGTGTATCTGCCCAGCGCCCGAGACGTTTTCCCCTGGATGGGCATGGGGAACCCCACCGCGACCCTGATAGAGGATAAAGCAGAAGATAATGAATGAATGAATTATCAAAACAGCTGGAATTGCACTATTAAAATGTACATGACAAAGTTATAATTAAAGAACTGAAATGTTGTAATGTTGTAAATGGGGATCAATTTCTTTCAGTAGTTCAGTAGTTTATAAGATCATGCTTTTCCAAACGCAGCATGATCAGTGAAGGAAACCTGAAGGTTCTGAAGGATATTACTCCTGCCGTGTCAACTGTGCGTCCCTGGGGAAGGACATGTCTGACTGACCCGGAACAGAAGTCAGGTGTTCCTGCTGTGTGCTGACCTTAATCTCTGTGAGATTAGCATCTCACTTCCACTGTCACGAAGCAGTGTGAACAAGATGCTTATTACCTTCAGGATTTAAGCACACAGTAAAGAGACGCAAATCTAAGAAATCAAAATAATTGATCTCTTTAAAAACATTTAGTGCTAAAAATGTGTCAGTATTTATAATTCATTCATTCATTCATTATCTCCCGCTTTATCCTCTATTAGGGTCGCGGTGGGGTTCCCCATGTCCATCCAGTAGAGAACGTCTCGGGCGCTGGGCAGATAGACCCAGGACAGGGCGCCAATCCATCGCCCAAAGAATTATTTTAACAAATTATTTTTCCCGCAGGTGCTGGTGTTCTATCACCACCCATCAGCTGAGGGCTGCCCACTTATGTGGCCTGGAAGTAAAATCCCTGCCCCATGGGCCAATACAACGGACACCACCAAACTCATCCAGTTCCTGGAGACCACTTTAGGGGAAAGGGCCAAGTATGGCAGCTTTCATGTGTCCCAAGCCATTCTCACACCACGAGTCAAGACTATTATCAAAGGCCTGGTCAGGGGGCTGCGCAATTACCTTGTGGAGAGGTGAGTTAATGGAAAATAGGGTCGGGGAGGGTTCTGTTATTCATTCATTCATTCATTCATTATCTTGCACTTAATCTTCTACTAAGGTCACAGGGAGGTTCCCCATGCCCATCTATGGGAGAACGTTTCAAGCGCGGTGCAGATACACCAAGAACAGGACACCAAACCATCACTGGACACACTCACACAATATATGGGGCAATTTAGAGCATTCAATTTACCTTGAATATATGTTTTTGGTCCGTGGGAAGAAACCCACATGGACACGTGGAGAACATGGAAACTCCACCCAGATTGGGATTCGAACCTGGATCCCCAGCGCTGAACCCCAACCTGGATTCTAGGTTCGAATCCCAATCTGGCTGTTTCCCCCCACAGTTCAAAAACATGGATCAAGGTCAATTGAATGCTCCAAATTGCCCCATATAGAGTGTGTCTGTGTGAGTGAGTGTGTGCCCAGTGATAGATAGGCGTCCTGTCCTGGGTGTATCTGCCCAGCGCCCAAAACGTTCTCCCCTGTATGGGTATGGGGAACCACACCGCGACCCTAAAGCAGAAGATAGATGGATGGATTTATTGAAGTAATTTATTCATTCATCCATTATCTTCTGCTTTATCCTCTATTAGGGTCGCGGGGGGAGGTTCCCCATGCCCATCCAGGGGAGAACTTTTCATGCGCTGGGCAGATAGACCCAGGACAGGGCGCCAATCTATCACTGGGCACACACTCACTCACACAGACACACTCTATATGGGGCAATTTGGAGAATTCAATTGACTTTGAGCCATGTTTTTGGACTGTGGGAGGAAACCGGAGAACCTGGAGGAAACCCACGAGGACACGGGGAGAACATGGAAACTCCACCCAGATGGGGATTCAAACCTGGAATCCCTAGAGCTGAGAGGAGAACATGTTAACCACTAAGCCAACAAGCCCAATTTTAAGTTATATTTTATAAATTGGATTTTTGATGGAAAGTCGGTTTATAAATGAATAAGTGTGTCACCTGATCGTTACATTGAGTAAATAAATGGTGGATAATTCACAGTGGGGCACAGTGTAGTTCTGCCTCGCAGCAGGAAGGTAATTTGTGTGTTTCCTGGGTGGAGCAAACACCATGGTGCTACAAGCATGTCAAAATTCACACGTTCTCTCGCAAGCACACAGAAACAAGGTTTCTTTAAGGCTTTTCTCGTTCTATACGGTCAATAAGCAAAGTCCCTTTCAGCCGAGCAGGTTCAGAACTTTAAGGTACATCCGACATCAGAACACGTCTCAGATACCAGATTTCAGCTTTAATTTTGTGATTTGAACGTCTGATTTGCCTCAGATTCGCCTCACCATTTAAACTGTAATTATTCAAACTTAATTAAAAAAATTATACATTTTTAATCACAGAGTGTATCTCGGGCGGCACGGTGGCTTAGTGCTTAGCATGTTCTCCTCTCAGCGTTGGGGATTCCAGTTTCGAATCCCAATCTGGGTGGAGTTTCCATGTTCTCCCCGTGTCCACATGGGTTTCCTCAGTGCTTTACGGTTTCCTCCCACAGTCCAAAAACAAGGATCAAGTCGAGTTCTCCAAATTGCGAAGTGGAAGTCTGGAAGTGTCTGTCCAGTGATAGATTGGCGCCCTGTCCTGGGTGTATCTGCCCAGCGCCCGAAATGTTCTCCCTTGGATGGGCATGGGGATCCCCCCCCCCCATCCTCCTAATATAGGATAAAGCAAAAGATAATGGATGGATGGAGTCTGTATCTCCCATATTGCTCTCAGGCGTTATGTGTAGGCCCTTCCACTAGGTGGCAGAGTCGTAGCGGACATCCTGGTCAGACCGCCGTCTCTCAGGAAGAGTTGTGTCCCAACTTATGATTATTATTATGATATTATGTTTATTATTGCAGGATGATCGCGTTTGAGTTGGTTTCGTTCCAGCTGCTGTGATGTCAGTGTGTAAACCAACCAGGGGCGTTTTCAGGGTTTAGAAACATCAGCGGCTTTAGCCCAGATCTCTTATCCCCCCTCTGTCCTCTTTAAAAATTGCCCTTTCATCAGTGTATTTATCCATTTTTCAAACTATTTTTACATTAATATTGTTTGATCACTCATTAAATATATTGGATAAAATTAAATAACATGGGGCGGCACGGTGGCTTAGTGTTTAGCATGTTCGCCTCTCAGCGCTAGGGATTCCTGGTTCGAATCCCCATCTGGGTGGAGTTTCCATGTTCTCCCCGTGTCCGCGTGGGTTTCCTCCGGGTTCTCCGGTTTCCTCCCACAGTCCAAAAACATGGATCAAGTTAACTGAGTTCTCTAAATTGCCCCATATAGAGTGTGTTTGTGTGAGTGAGTGTGTGCCCAGCGATGGATTGGCGCCCTGTCCTGGGTGTATCTGCCCAGCGCCTGAGATGTTCTCCCCTGGATGGGCATGGGGAACCCCACCCCGACCCTAATAGAGGATGAAGCGGGAGATAATGAATGAATGCAAATTAAATAACATGAAATATGTCTGTCAGCAGTGGAGAGCACAAAAAAACTTTTGAATAAACGAACCTGAGTTTCGGCAGAAAAGCATGAAACTGTTTTACGAGTCGCAGATGAGAGTTTTAATGAGGTTTTGATTTGAAATACCGTAACTTTGGGACAGTTTGATGTCTTCAGAAAAATTCTGACGGTTTCTGAAAGCTGAGAAGCTGCAAGTTACAGCCAACATACAGTTATTACGGTAACTTTCCTCCCGATACTGGTGAAAAATATCTGTCTTCCTCACACACACACACACACACACACACACACACACACACACACACACACACACACACACACACACTCACTCACACACACGTGGTTGGAAGCACAAACAACTGATGGTGACTCCGTCGTTCGGTCCCGCTGCTGGAGGAGAGGCTGCAGAGAAAGCTGCTCTCATTTGATCCTCTGTTTCCTGATGCCATAAAATAACCTCATCCCACATGACCTTCTTTAATGTTCTTGGATTAAATTTGAGATTAGGATTACAAGTTTGAGTTATCTTGCCTTACACTTTACTTTTAAAATCAGCTGTGATGGTTCTAAATAATTGCTAGCTCAGTGGTCAGGGCGTTGGGTTATCAATCTGAAGGTTGGGGGTTCAAATCCCAGGTCCACTGAAGTTACCAATGTAGGTCCTTAACCCTCATTGCTCCAGGGATGTTGTGATTAACCCTGTGCTCACCTTGTAAGTCGCTTTGGATAAAAACGTCGGCTAAATGACCTAATGTAATGTAAATATAATGTAAATGATAAAACTGCAACTGAGATTGAGGTGCAAATCCTAATCTAGGTGGTGTTTCCATGTTTTCCCCGTGTTTGTTTTCTCTGGGTTATCCAATTTCCTCCCACAGTCCAAAAACAATTATTCAAGGTGAATTTGCTGCAATAAAATTGCAAATTGGCTCCAAATAAAATTGCCCCTTTCAAGTTACCTAGTGTTTCCTTGTGTGCCTAGTGACGTGTCGGTGCCCTATCCTGGGTTTATATAATTAGTCAATGAAAACTTGTTTCCTGATGGTATTAAAACCCCTAATCCCACATGAACCTCTTTTATGTTCTTGGATTAAATGTCAGATTATCTTGCTTTACACTTTTACCTTTTAAAACAGATGTGATGCTTCTAAATGATAAAACTGTCCCTGGGATTGAGGTGCGAATCCCAATCTACGTGGTGTTTACATGTTTTCCCCTGGGTGGGTTTTCTCTGGGTTCTCTGGTTTCCCCCCACAGTTCAAAAACAATCATTCAAGGTGAATTGACTGCAATAAATTGCCCCTTTCAAGTGGCCTAATGTTACATTGTGTGCCTAGTAATAATAAGCTGAGATGAGATTGTAGGCTTGTGATGTTAGGGTCCCCGGTTCGATTCCCAGTCCCAACAAGTACCATGACTAAAGTACCCTTGGGCAAGGCACCTAAACCCATTTGCCCCCTGGGGCTGTGTACAGGGCTGCCCACTGCTCCAGGCATGTGTGCCCACTTCACCATGTATGTATGTATGCCTCACGTCTCACTGCACGGATGGGTTTAATGTGGAGAAAGCAAGCACAGTAGTTTCTAAACTATAGTGAAGATACAAAGATACTTGAGCTTCATCGGAGTCATTTTATTGATTAAGGTTTTTTTTCGTCACACAGAAACCTGCCGATCATAATGACGTGGGTGGAAGCGCAGAAGCCAGGCGTGAACGGCGTCAACATCATCACCTCAGACTTTGTGGAGCTGGTGGACTTTGCCAGCACTGTCATCCGACTCAATAACCTTCTCATTCCTGACCGTGCCATCACATAACCTCTGGTGCTAGAGCTCCCATGATTGGCTTAGCCCAGTGGTTCCTAAACGTTTCATAGCAAGTACCACCCATTATCAAACCCAAACTTTTAAGTACCACCATGTTTTTCGTCACAGAACGACATATGGCAAACATCAATTAGGTGTATATTAAAGCAATAACGTACGAGGGCATGGCATTAGTGTGAATAAAGCACAAAAAGAGGTATTGTAGGGCACAACGCATAGCAGACTACAGTTACACCCCTTTCCCGTGATTTATTCCCAAAAATACACAACATTGGAAGCACGTGGCTTAGTGTTTAGTATGTTCTCCTCTCAGCACTGGGGATCCAGGGTCGAATCCCAATCTGGGTGGAGTTTCCATGTTCTCCCCGTGCCCGTGTGGGTTTCCTCCGGGTTCACCGTTTTCCTCCCACAGTCCAAAGACGTGTATTCAAGGTGAATTGAAAGCTCATAATTGCCCTTTTTAGTGTGTGTGTGTGTGTGTGTGTGTGTATACCCAGTGATAGATTGGCGCCCTGTCCTGAGTGTATCTGCCCAGCACCCGAAACATTTTCCCCTGGATGGGCATGGGGAACCCCAACCACAACCATAACAGAGGATAAAGCAGAAGATAATGAATGAATAATTAAACAACCTCGAGTGCCTTATTGCTCTTATAAAACAATTACAAATGCTATAGTAAAATGACAAGGTTTGATTCATAAATGCGTTTATTAAAAACACAAACGCTGAAAAACTGCGACTTTCACAGCGTAATCTAGTCTGGTTTTTAGAATGAATGCAGATTATGTTTCCGATTTCTCTAACATTCAAATACTGCCATCTAGTGGCTGAATTACAGAACACAGTTCATAAAGTATTTTAGGAAATATAATGTATTGTATATCCATACCATTATCTGGTGTATCTAATTGTGCTGACGTGCTAACCAATAAGCTACTGTCTTTCCAAACTTAGAAATACATGCTGTATATAAAATTAAATAAGGTCATCTTTATGAATGTTTTTGCCTACATACGTATATCCTGAAATTATTTTAAACCAATCAGCTGCCGTGGACAAGTGCAACATCTAATTGTTTGTCTTTTTCTTCCATACTGTGTATTTTTCTTGTAATACTGCATTAAAGTTTTGGTAGTGATTATCCATCCATCCATCCATCCATCCATTATCTTCCACTTTATCCTACATTAGGGTTGGGGGGGGTGGTTCCTCATGCCCATCCAGGGGAGAACGTTTCAGGCTCTGGGCAGATACACCCAGGACACGACGCCAATCTATTGCTGGGTACACACTCACGCACACATACACACTCTATATGGGGCAATTTGGAGAACTCAATTGACTTGAGCCATGTTTTTGGACTGTGGGAGGAAACCGGAGAACCCGGAGGAAACCCACGCGGACATGGGGAAAACATGGAAACTCCACCCAGATGGGGATTCGAACCGGGAATCCCTAGAGCTGAGAGGAGAACATGCTAACCACTAAGCCACCGTGCCGCCGTAGTAGATTACATTATTTATATTATATTTATATTACATTTGGGCTCATGGTAAATCCTAGTCGCTCTGCTGAGGTCAAAGCAAACTAAATTTGATCTTTATTTGGAAGGAATCAGCTCCAGTAATTATAACCGCTGCTTTAGACATGTTTTTTGTGACCTTTGCGTGATGTCAGTGCATATTTGTTCAGCATGCTCGCCATAAGCCCATAGTAACCACAAGAAATGCGTTCTGATGCAAAGCGCCAAACACCAATAATCGGTTTCTCTATTTAGCCTCTTCTCGAGTCGGGTCATGTGCTTTTAAAATGAAAGCATAAAAATATATAGTTTTTGCCGAGCAGTGCAGATAAATGATCATTTTTTGATTTCTGGTTATTTATATTTGTATAGAATTTAAAAATATGTAAAAACTATTTAATATATGTTCTATAGACTGTTTGGACACATAACGTACACAAAACATTTAACAATGATGATTGGGGAAAAATGTATCCATCCATCTATTATCTTCCGTTTTATCCTCTAGGGTCGCGGGGGGGGGTTCCCCATGCCCATCCAGGGGAGAACATTTTGGGCGCTGGGCAAATAACCCTCATTGCTCCATGGATGCTGTGATTAACCCTGTGCTCACTTTGTAATTCGCTTCGGATAAAAGCATCTGCTAAATGACCAAATGTGACTGTATAGGTAAAATAATGACACACATTTTGTGTATATATTATTCAGCCACCAAACTTAACTGTTTTAACTGATCTTCCATCCATCCATTCATTATCTTCTGCTTTATCCTCTATTAGGGTCACAGGGTGGTTCACCATGCCCATGCCGGGGAGAACGTTTCGGGCGCTGGGCAGATACACCCAGGACAGGACACCAATCTATCTCTGGGCACACACTCACTCACACACACACTCTATATGGGGCAATTTGGATAATTCAATTGACTTGATCCATGTTTTTGGACTGTGGGAGGAAACCGGAGAACCCGGAGGAAACCCACACGGACACGGGGAGAACATGGAAACTCCACCCAGATTGGTATTCGAACCTGGAATCCCTAGCGCTGAGAGGAGAACATGCTAACCACTAAGCCACCGTGCCGCCCCTTAACTGATCAAATAGACTAAGGATAAAACGGAAGATAATAGATGGATGGATACATTTTCCCCCAATCATCATTGTTAAATGTTTTCTATACGTTATGTGTCCAAACAGTCTATAGAACATATATTAAATAGTTTTTACATATTTTTAAATTCTATACAAATATAACTGATCAAATAGACTAAACCGGTATGCTGCTAAAAGCAATAATAGAACATGCTTCTGGAAACAGTCAGAAAACACTAAAGGTAATGTTCTCATTGCCAGAAAATGAAAGAAGCAATAAGAAGGCAATTTGCTAAATAAACATTTAAAAAAAAACATTGATGCAATTGCACTGTATTAACATGATGCACAAATCCAGCTGTTAAGGTGGGAAGAAACTGCAGAACTGAAAGAAGGGATTAAATGGTGCATGTAATGGTGGTGGTGGTAAAAAGTCCCTCTGGAGCTGTGCTAACAGTGTGCGAGGGTTTGGGGTTTCAGTGTGTTCATATTTACTGCACCCATCAGTTTCATTTTAGGATTTAGATTAAACTATAGACATACAAATCCAAACTACAGGGACCAAGATCTGATCCTGTCATTAACTACACAATTTAGAGCTTTCATTTAACCTTGAATTCATGTTTTTGGACTTTGGGAGGAAACCAGAACATGGAAACTCCACCCAGGTTAGGATCCGAACCTGGATCCCCAGCTGAGAGGTGAACCTGCTAACCACTAAGCCATCGTGCCACCAAGTTGAAGATGATGTGATGTAAATATAAATGTTTATTCCAAAATAATTATTTGAGTATTAAATCAAGCGGCAGGTTTTATGTTCAAGCCCTCATCCTATCCCGGCTTGATCATTGTAATGCACTTCTTGTCTCAGCATGTACAATCAGTCCTCTACAACTGATTCAGATCCCGACTTGTGTTCAACCAGCTCAAGTGAACTCATGTGACTCCATCACTCCTCTCTCTCCATTGGCTCCCTGTAGCTGCTCGCATTCAGTACAAGTCACTGAGTCTGACCTACAGAACCATTTCTAGATCTGCCCCCTCTTACCTTCACGCTATATTTACAAAATACACTCCGACTCGTTCACTACGTTCTAGTGATGATTGTCGCCTGATGATTCCACCTCACCGAGGAGCTCATTCTCACTCCGTATCGTTCACCACTGCAAAAGAAGTAGTAGCTAAGAAACTACTGAAAACACATCTCTTTCACAAACACCTGATATATATCCATACATTATCTCCTGTTATATCCTCTATTAGGGTCGCAGTAGGTTTCCCCATGCCCATCCAGGAGAACGTTTCGGGTGCTGGGCAGATACACCCAGGACAGGGTACCAATCTATCACTGGGCACACACTCACTCACCCAGACACACTCTATATGGGGCAATTTGGAGAACACAATTGACCTTGATCCATGTTTTTGGACTGTGGGAGGAAACCGGAGAACCTGGAGGAAACCCACGCGGACACGGGGAGAACATAGAAACTCAGATTAGGATTCAAACCAAGAATCCCTAGCTCTGAGAGGAGAACATGTTAACCACTAAGCCAGCATACCGCCCGCTTTTTATATATATATATATATATTATATATATATATATATATATATATATATATATATATATATATATATATATATAAGCGGGCGGCATGCTGGCTTAGTGGTTTCCATGTTCTCCCCATGTATATATATATATATATATATATATATAATATATATATATATATATATATATATATATACACGTATATATACACGATAGATAGATAGATAGATAGATAGATAGATAGATAGATAGATAGATAGATAGATAGATAGATAGATATAAAGGGGGGAGCAGGATCAAATAACATTTGATAATTCTACAGTGTAGCTGGTTTTCTCCATAATTATTGCTTGTGGTGTTCTCATTTGTAAGTCGCTTTGGATAAAAGCATCTGCTAAATATAAATATAAATATAAATATAAATATAAATATAAATATAAATATAAATATAAATGTAAATGTCATACTGTATATTCACCTAATTTGGTAAAAATAGCATTAAAAATAGTGTGAACCATTTAAATATAATGCTCCACCATTTTTATATACATGCCATTATATTATTTGTGTGGAAAAAGTTTACAACATTGACAGCAGGTTGCCCCATCATGTTACTTTACTTCTTAGTGTAGTGATCTTAAGCCAACTTCGAAACCACATTTTTGAATGTATCTTTGTTTAAGTTACTCCCACTGAACCTAACTCCTCACCCTCCCTCTAAAACTTGTTAAACTTCTCCGTCCTTGGCTCTGTGACGAACCTGAAGCAATTTAGAGCAATGTTCACACTGTTTTATGTGGCAGAGGAGGCAATAACATATAAACAGATTCTAATTGAGTAGTCTCTGGGGCTGATGGGTTGCAGAGTCCAGGGGATGCTGACAGCCAGGCATTTTTTAAATTTCCGCTTACCTCGTCATCTTAGTTCTCAGACTTTGCTATGGAGTTTTAAATGAGGAGGATTAAGACTTTATGGTCTGAAATGGCTTAATCTATTTGAATATGACATTTTATCCATAGCTCATCTGCATATGCAGTTATGACATTCCATTCTTTGTTCGTTCCACCATTGCAGCTACAAAGGTTTTTACTCTCCATGAAGATATTGCTGGACACAGACTCACACACACACTCTATAGGGGCAATTTAGAGCATATTTTTTAAACTACGGAAAGCAGAAAACGCGGAGAAAATCCAAGTGGACACAAGGAAAACATAGAAACTCCACCCAGGTTGGCATTCGAACCTGAATCTTATATACTGAGAGGCGAACATGCTAACCACCAAGCCACCGTGCCACCTTTCAAAAACAAACCAGTGGTTTTTTGAGGCACAGATTATAAAACGGGGCTCTTTTACTTCAGACACATCATGAGAAAAACTATTTGCCTGGAAAACATTTGTTGACAGAATTTGAGAGGTTTGATTGAAAAGTAACAGAATATATTAATTAATTCATTAATTAATTCATTCATTCATTATCTTCCACTTAATCGGCTACTAGGGATGTTGGGGGGTGGGGGGGTTCCGCATGTCCATCCAGGGGAGAACATTTCAAGCCCTAGGCAGATATAACCAGGACAGGGTACCAATCTATCATTGGGCACATACTCACTCACTCACACACACTCTATATGGGGCAATTTAAAGCATTTAATTTACATTGAATCCATGTTTTTGGGCTGTGGGAGGAAACCGGTGAGCCTGGAGGAAACCCACACGGACACGGGGAGAACATGGAAACTCCACCCAGAATGGGATTCGAACCTGAATCTTATACACTGAGAGGCGAACATGCTAACCAATAATTCACCGTGCCGCCCTTCAGAAACAAACCAGTGGATTCTTGAAGCACAGATTAGCAAACGGGACTCTTACACATCATGAGAAAAACAATTGAAATGGAAAACATTTGTTGACAGAATATGAAGGTGATTGCAAAGAATATGGAAAATATGGACAATATTAATGCAGAAATGTCAATAGCTGTGAGGGATGTATTAAGTATTAACAACTTTCTGTTTGTGTGTTTTTCAGTTCCAGGACGTTGAGACAGTTTGAGACAGTGTGTTATCCATGCTCTCTGTGTTAGTTAATGGAAGTGTTCATTGCCTTTTGTTCTGTCTCATCCATGTTCCGTCTTCAGCCAGTTTAAGCTTTACGCTCCCGCCACAAAGTCTGAACCGTTCATAATCATGACCCACATCCATTTTAAAAATGTATTTATTAACAGTAAATATTCAAACTGAATGAAATAACTGGTAGAAAATAAAATGAATATAATAATAGTGGTTAGTATGTTCTCCTCTGGGGATCCACTAGGCACCCTGATCTGGGTCGAGATTCCACTTTCTCCCCGTGTCTGCATAGGTTTCCTCCCACAGTCCAAAAACATGGATTCAAGGTGAATTGAATGCTCTAAATTGCCCCACATAGTGTGTGTTTGTGTGAATGAGTGAGTGTGTGCCCAGTGCCCAAAACTACAAGGTGTACTATGAAAAATTGTTTATTTTTTCACAAATACAGTACATATTACCAGCCTTTTCATTTAGTATACATCTGTTTATGAAGTTAATTATACAACCAGTAATTGGAAATAAATATGGATTTTAGGGCAAGGAATAATGGAAAATGTTTCTGCTATGGCATAAAACACCTATATAAGTGTATATTCTGCTATTAACCTAATTAAAATGTTGGGCAGGACGGCACGGTGGTTTAGTGGTTAGCACGTTCGACTCTCAGCGCTGGGGATTTGGGTTCCGATTCCAATCTGGGTGGAGTTTCCATGTTCCAAGCACTCCCCGTGTCTGCGTGAGGTTCCTCTGGGTTCTCCAGTTTCCTCCCACAGTCCAAAATATGTATTGAGGGTTAATTTAATGCTTAAATATTGTATATAGTGTTTGTGTGTGAGTGAGTGTGTGCCCAGGGATAGATTGGCGTCCTGTCCTGGGTGTTTCTGCCCAGCGCCTGAAACATTTTCCCCTGGATGGGCATGGGGAACCCACCCCCCCGTGACCATAGTAGAGGATAAAACAGAAGCTAATGGATGACAGTAGAGGATGTTGAAGGAGAATTTTTGAAGGTTGAATATTGGTTCGCCTCTCAGTGCTGGGCATCCAGGTTTGAATCCCAATCTGGGTGGAGTTTCCATGTTTCCCCTTGTCCACGTGGGTTTCCTCCGGGTTCTCCAGTTTCTTCCCACAGTCCAAAAACATGGATCAAGTCAATTGAATTCTGCAAATTGCCCCATATAGAGTGTGTCTGTGTGAGTGAGTCTGTGCCCAGTGATAGATTGGTACCCTGTCCTGAGTGTATCTGCCCAGTGCCCGAAACATTCTCCCCTGGATGGGCATGGGGAACCCCCCCCCCCCCCCCCCCGAGACCCTAATAGAGGATAAAGTGGAAGATAATGGATGGATGGATGTTTTTTGGAGAATTGCTGATTTAAACAAATATTGATGTTGGTGTGATAGACATGAGTTCATGAACCCTCAGCAGGAAAACTCTCAGCATAGAACACTATTAAGTCAGATAAAGTCTCATATCTCTGTCTCTGATGTAACTGTTTGTGGAGCGTTTTGATTATGGTCTTCTGGGTGGATTTCTATGCAAAGAGTCGGAGTTTCTGCCCCGTGGAGGTAGGACTGTGTGCTTTGTTGCTGTGAGTTATACAGTCGCAGTAGAGGTCGCAGTATATAAGTGGCATTCGATGATTGCTTGTTCTCCAGCGTCTTCTTGTTAACATGCTGAATGGAGAGTTGACAACGTAGCAGTTGAAAGAAGGCTGTGCGAAACTGCCGGGAAGACAGATTGTACAACAGGGGGTTGAGCACCGAGCTAAGGTAGAAGAAGGTGTCAGCCACAGGCAGAAGTCCAACATACGCCACCAGGTAATGTACAGTCCATGCAGATTTGGGCACAGCGGCTGTCATCATACGGCGCAACTGGTTCGGCATCCAGCACACAAAAAGCGAGCACACTATCATCACTAGAGAACACACATTCATACATAATGATCAATACAACAATGATCAATGCTGTAATGACCAAGCACCAATGCAGATACAGAGAATAAACATATTAACATCCATCCATTATCTTCTGCTTTATCCTCTATTAGGGTCGCGGGGGGGGGGGGGGGGTTCCGCATGCCCATCCTGTGGAGAATGTTTTGGGCGCTGGGCAGATACACCCAGGACAGGGTGATAATCTATCACTGGACACACACTCACTCACACAGACACACTCTATATGGGGCAATTTGGAGAACACAATTGACCTTGATCCATGTTTTTGGACTGTGGAAGGAAACCGGAGAACCCGGAGGAAACCCACGCGGACACGGGGAGAACATGGAAACTCCACCCAGATGGGGATTCGAACCGGGAATCCCTAGTGCTGAGAGGAGAACATGCTTAACACTAAGCCAGTTGTCAATTTTATTTAAAATTGTCTTACTTTGTTAACAATAAACTTCTGACTTGAGTTTTTCTCTCATTTGTAAGTTGCTTTGGATTATATCCAAAGAATAAACATATTAACATCCATCCATTATCTTCCCCTTTATCCTCTATTAGGGTCGCAGGGGGGTTCCCCATGACCATCCGTGGAGAACGTTTCAGGCGCTGGGCAGATACACCCAGGAAAGTGTGCCAATCTATCACTGGACACACACTCACTCACACAGACACACTCTATATGGGGCAATTTGGAGAATTCAATTGACCTTGATCCATGTTTTTGGACTGTGGGAGGAAACCCACGCGGACACGGAGAGAACATGTAAACTCCACCCAGATTGGAATTCGAACCGGGAATCCCCTGCACTAAGAGGTGAACGTGCTAACCACTAAGCCACCGTGCCGCCCTTTATGTGATTTTATCCCAATTAATTAGAATATTTGTAAAGAAAACAATAAAAAAGAGACATAAATAGCGTATGAATATTTAAATGTGAACTAAGAAGGTAGTGTAATTTTTACCTAGAAAAACGATGGTCTGTTTGCGAGAACTTTTAAGTTTCTTGGGAACCGCAGGTCTCCTTAATGTGTCCGTAGTAGGCATGGGATTCTTGAGAACCAAAATCATACTTCTGCACATGAAAGCAACACTGCCAAGGACCAGCAGGTAGATGATGAAGGCAGTGAAAACACTGGCACGGTACATTGTCCAGTACTCACGGAGGTTGGTGCAGAAGGTCAGATTCTGTACTGGTGCGCCCCCAGGTTCCAGCACATGCCCCTCTGTCCCAGTGGCAAAAAGCAGTGGGATGGCAATGACGACGGAAATGAGCCACGCCGCGACGATTAGCTGAGCAGTGCGGGTGTGGGCCAGAGTTTTGTACTGGAACGGATGACATATGGCGATGTAGCGTTCGAAGCTTAGCGTGGTCACGTTCAGGATGGTGGCATAGCTACATGCTTCGAAGAGGAAGTTGTATATCTTGCATGCTATGTTTCCAGAGGCTGAGCTGAAGGGAAACCAAATGGCACTGTAGAGCTCCACGGGCATGCCTATCAAAAGTACCAGCAAATCAGAGCAGGCTAAGCTTACCATGTGATCGGTCACATTCTTCTGTAGGTACCCGTTTCGCTGCAGCACTTGGGCGACGTGAATGGTGACGCTGTTCCCAACGATGCCCAAGAAGAGGATAAGGCTGTAAAGTATGGTGAGGAAGACCTTCACTTCCACGTTGGTCTCCAGCTTTCCCCAGTCCTGCTCTCCGTCCCAGTCAGCCATACCCTCGCTCTCAGTCACACTGACTGGCCCTGTTGACTTTAGTCCGGGTGGCCTTATCTTTCCAGGAACACACCTTTATCAGCACTATTAATCATCAAACGACAACTAAGAAGCAGGTGGCGTGCTCGAATAAATATTCAGACTAATTCATTCATCTACATAATAACAGAATTATACCGAGAAGCTCAGCTGCCACAACGTATGAAACATACCTGAGCCCAGGTTCGTTCTCTCTTTGTGTACATTAATGTAGTTCTTTGTACTTAACAATGGTTTTCACAGATTTCCTCACATAGTATCTGAGTTAATCATAACCAGTCGACACAGAGAGTGTGTGTATGTGTGTGTCCATGCATGCCTGTGTCTGTCTATCTATTGGAGAAGAATTCATTCATTCATTCATCTCCCGCTTTATCCTCTATTAGGGTCGCGGTGGGGTTCCCCATGCCCATCCAGGGGAGAACGTCTCGGGCGCTGGGCAGATAGACCCAGGACAGGGCGCCAATCTATCGCTGGGCACACACTCACTCACACAGACACACTCTATATGGGGCAATTTGGAGAATTCAATTGACTTGATCCATGTTTTTGGACTGTGGGAGGAAACCGGAGAACCCGGAGGAAACCCACGCGGACACGGGGAGAACATGGAAACTCCATCCAGATTGGGATTCGAACCGGGAATCCCTAGAGCTGAGAGGAGAACATGCTAACCACTAAGCCACCGTGCCACCCGTGGAGAAGAATTAATGAACTAATTTGATTTAAATATAACAACAGCTACACTTCAGATGAGTCAAATCCCGAAATCAGAATCAGAATCAGCCTTTATTGTCATTGTACCAGGTATAACGAAATTAAGGTGCCATACTTTCGGTGTCACACACTAAAATTTACATAAACAAAGAGATTTAAAAGATAGCACTATAATTTACAAAAAATTTGAAGAAAAAAATAATTTACAAGAGTGTATAAAACTGTACAGACTGAGTGAATGTATTTGTATATTCAAAAATGTACAGAACTGAGTGAATTGTTATAAATAAATAAATGTGAAAGTTTTACAATGTGCCTTGTAGTGTCCGAACAGCGGTTGGGTTGAAGCTATTTCTGAGCTGTTTTTTTTTTTTTTTTTTATTGCTCTGTAACGTCTACCTGAAATATCACTGTATATGTAAACAATTTTGTATCATAAAGCTTATCGGCGGCGGCGGCACGGTGGTTTAGTGGTTAGCACGTTCTCCTCTCAGCGCTGGGGATTCCCGGTTTGAATCCCAATCTGGGTGGAGTTTCCATATTCTCCCTGTGTCTGTGTGAGTTTCCTCCGGGTTCTCCGGTTTCCTCCCACAGTCCAAAAACATAGATGAAGTTCAATTGAATTCTCCAAATTGCCCCATATAGAGTGTGTCTGTGTGAGTGAGTGTGTGCCCAGCGATGGATTGGCGCCCTGTCCTGAAACGTTCTCACCTGGATGGGCATGGGAACCCCCCCCCCCCGAACACACACGACCCTAGTTGAGGATAAAGAGGAAGATAATGAATGGATGGATGGATGAATCTTATTAGCTTTGTAATGTTATGAGTGTGGACTAGGCATTGAAGCCAGTTTTATTATTAATCAGGTTTGATATCTAACACGTATCAGGTTCTTCTTAATTTCTCACTTGTGTTGTCCTCACATTTGTAGATCATTTGTAAGTGCAAAACATTCATTCATTCATTCATTATCTCCCGCTTTATCGCAGTGTGGTTCCCCATGCCCATCCAGGGGAGAACGTTTCGGGTGCTGGGCAGATACACCCAGTACAGGGCGCCAATCCATCACTGGGAACACACTCACTCACACAGACACACACTATATGGGGCAATTTGGAGAATTCAATTGACTTGATCCATGTTTTTGGACTGTGGGAGGAAACCGGAGAACCCGGAGGAAACCCACACGGACACGGGGAGAACATGGAAACTCCACCCAGATGGGGATTCGAACCGGGAATCCCTAGAGCTGAGAGGAGAACATGCTAAACCACTAAGCCACCGTGCCGCCTAAGTGCAAAACAAATTATTGTAATTAATAAACTTAATTATTTTAAAGTACAGGTGGTATGGTGGCTTAGTGGTTTAGCATGTTCTCCTCTCAGCTCTAGGGATTCCCGGTTCGAATCCCCATCTGGGTGGAGTTTCCATGTTCTCCCCGTGTCTGCGTGGGTTTCCTCCGGGTTCTCCAGTTTCCTCCCACAGTCCAAAAACATGGATCAAGTTAATTGAGTTCTCTAATTTGCTCCATATAGAGTGTGTTTGTGTGAGTGTGTGTGTGCCCAGCGATGGATTGGCGCCCTGTCCTGGGTCTATCTGCCCAGCGCCCGAGATGTTCTCCCCTGGATGGGCATGGGGAACCGCACCGCGACCCTAATAGAGGATAAAGCGGAAGAGAATGAATGAATGAACTTAATTATTTTAAAGTACAGGTGGTACGGTGGCTTAGTGCTAACCACTAAGCCACTCTAGTTTACAAACAAATACCCAAAATATTATGAAAGATGAAGTTTTTCAACACACACACACACACACACACACACACACACACACACACACACACACACACACTATATGGGGCAATTTAGAGCATTCACTTGATCTTGAATCCATGTTTTGGACATATATGTTGATCATATTATTAGTAATAAAGTCAGGTAACGAACATATTATGTACTTAGAACGTTATTTTAAGTTAAATACAATTTATACTTATTGTTCTATCGACCACGGTGTTGTTTGGTGCGCATGCGCTGAGGGACTTCCACTGTCCTCCCGTTTCCATTGCTGGAGGAGCGCAACGGGACAGGGCGCGTTCAATAGCGGCACGAAAACCAAACCAAAAACAAACCAAAACCAAACCAAACAACCTGCTCCACGCGTTGTTTAATCGTCCTGCTGTCCAGACCTGAGGAGTGAACACGGACATCGATATCGAAAAGTCGGAAAGCCTTAAAGTCGTCTTGGGTTCTGCTGTGTGTTGGTTCCAGTGGTTTGCTGCGCACCTGAGGAACGCGCTGGAACGCAGCACTCAGAATGACGGGCATCGCTTCATCCACAGTAAGAGCTGATCTGAGACCTGTTCTGCACTCTGCACACACACCAAAAATATACACTATTACACAATTACAGATTCATAGTAATATAGTATAATAAATAATATTCACTACTATTATTAATAGTAATATATATGTTCCTCTAAGGGCGGCACGGTGAATTAGTGTTCAGCATGTTCTCCTCTAGGGATTCCTGGTTCGAATCCCAATCTGGGTGGAGTTTCCATGTTCTCCCCCTGTTCGCGTGTGGGTTTCCTCTGGGTTCTTCGGTTTCCTCCCATAGTCCAAAAACATGGATCAAGTCAATTGAGTTCTCCAAATTGCCCCATATAGAGTGTGTCTGTGTGAGTGAGTGAGTGTGTGTCCAGCGATGGATTGGCGCCCTGTCCTGGGTGTATCTACCCAGCGCCCGAAACGTTCTCTCCTGGAGGGGCATGGGGAACCCCACCGCAACCCTAATAGAGGATAAAGCGGGAGATAATGAATGAATGAATGAATGAATGAATATATGTTCCTCTATATATGGCACGGTGGCTTAGTGGTTAGCATGTTCTCCTCTCAGCACTAGGGATTCCCGGTTCGAATCCCAATCTGGGTGGAGTTTCCATGTTCTCCCCGTGTTCGCGTGGGTTTCCTCTGGGTTCTCCGGTTTCCTCCCACAGTCCAAAAACATGGATCAAGGTCAATTGAGTTCTCCAAGTTGCTCCATATAGAGTGTGTGTGTGTGTGTGTGTGTGTGTGTGTGTGTGTGTGTGTGTGTGTGAGAGCGTGTGCCGAGTGATAGATTGGCGCCCTGCCCTGGGTGTATCTGCCCAGTGCCCGAAATGTTCTCTCCTGGATGGGCATCCTGGATGGACCCCCCCCCCCCCCATAACCCTAATATAGGATAAAGTGGAAGATAATGGATGGATGTTCTTCTTAATCCTGTACTTAGGGTGGATGCACACAGGCACACAAACTGTATAGGGGCCATTTAGAGCATTCATTTGACCTTAAATCCATGTTTTTGGACTTTGCGCGGAACCCGGAGAACCCGGAGGAAACCCACAGAGACACGGGGACTACACCCAGATTGGGATTTGAACATGAATCCCCAGCAATGGAAGGTGAACATGCTTACCACTTAATATATATATATATATATATATATATATATATATATATATATATATATATATATATATATACACACACTTTACTTTACTTTCTCTAACTGTATAAAGTAATATTTGTAATATTTATTACTATATACTGCACTTAATACTCTGCTACTGTCTACTAGGTTCTATTCCGCTGGTGAGATACAAACAGGACAGGGTGCCAATCTATCACTGGGCACACTCACTCACACAAACACACACACACACACACTATATGGGGCAATTCAGAGCTTTCAATTGACGTTGAATCCATGTTTTTGGACTGTGGGAGGAAACCAGAGAACCCGGAGGAAACCCACGAGGACACGGGGAGAACATGGGAGAAAAGACCCGTTATTGGAATAACCTGGTCGTTCAGTGTATTCCGTTGATCAGCTGACCTCATTCTGACCAACGGCAGATCAGAGTTGAATCCAGGTGGTGACCTCTTTGGCCGGGCAGTGTATAATTATTGGATGTTGAACTGCAGCTATAATAGCAGCATAAACTCACTGCCCACTCCAGCGGTCACACCTGCTTATTTTTACACTCGATGTCTAATTTCTCAGCTCTCCATCCCTCATGGTTTTGTAGTTCTTCAGTTACAGTTCTGCAACTGTTCCTTTTTCTGTGGAAAGCTTCTCAGTACTGTATCGTCGCTGATGTTGTGCTGAGTTAGTGTGTCCTGCACTGGTATGACTGGATCAGACCACCAGCATCAGTGAGCAGCATTCTGTGAGCACTGATGAGAGTTTAGAAAAAGACAAACTGCTTCAACAAATGGACTGTCTCCATCCATCCATTATCTTCCACTTTATCCTCTACTAGGGCGGCACGGTGGCTTAGTGGTTAGCACGTTCGCCTCTCAGCACTAGGGATTCCCGGTTCGAATCCCCATCTGGGTGGAGTTTACATGTTCTCCCCATGTCTGCGTGGGTTTCCTCCCACAGTCCAAAAACATGGATCAAGTCAATTGAATTCCCAAAATTGCCCCATATAGAGTGTGTCTGTGTGAGTCAGTGTGTGCCCAGCGATGGATTGGCGACCTGTCCTGGGTGTATCTGCCCAGCGCCTGAGACGTTCTCCCCTGGATGGGCATGGGGAACCCCCCCGCGACCCTAATAGAGGATAAAGCGGGAGATCATTCATTCATTCATTATCTCCCGCTTTATCCTCTACTAGGTTCGCGGGGGGGTTTCCCCATGCCCTTCCAGGCGAGAACGTTTCAGGCGTTAGGCAGACACACCCAGGACGGATAGATAGATAGAATACTTTATTCATCCCGAAGGAAATTTAGCAGCCAGTAGCAGTAACAGTAACAGTAAAGTAAAAAATTGAGGGAAATTTAAATATATATATATATAAATATATATTTAAATATATATTTACAATTTACCATTATAAAGTGTGAAGTTGGCTGCACGGTGGTTTAGTGGTTTAGCACGTTCGCCTCTCAGCGCTAGGGATTCCCGGTTCGAATCCCCATCTGGGTGGAATTTCCATGTTCTCCCCGTGTCCACGTGGGTTTCCTCCGGGTTCTCCGGTTTCCTCCCACAGTCCAAAAACATGGATCAAGTCAATTGAATTCTCAAAACTGCCCCATATAGAGTGTGTCTGTGTGAGTGAGTGTGTGCCCAGCAATGGATAGGCGCCCTGTCCTGGATGTATCTGCCCAGCGCCCGAGACGTTCTCCCCTGGATGGGCATGGGGAACCCCCCGCAACCCTAATAGAGGATAAAGCGGGAGATAATGAATGAATGAAAGTGTGAAGTTTGTAGTAGTATCAAAACTAATAAAGTGTCCAGTATGGATGGAGATCATGTGCAAAATACAATAGACAGTTTTTAAATGTCCTGTTGTTTTATTTGTTCTTCCGGCCCAAAACGGTTATATTGTAGAACCTGATGGCCCTCGGAACAAAAGATCTCCTCAGTCTTTCTGTGGAGCAGTTCAGTGACCGCAGCCTGCCACTGAACGTGCTCCTTTGGTCCATAATGATGGTGTGCAATGGGTAACCATCATCGTCCATGATGGAGAGCAGTTTGTTTAGTGTCCTCCTCTCTGCCACCTTAATTACAGAGTCCAGTTCTGCACCCAGCAACTTGTCCAGCCGCCTCACATCTCCATCCTTAATACTGCCACCCAAGCACATCACAGCATAGAAGAGACAGCTGGACACCACAACAAACTATCACAGGGTTCCAAACCATCACTGGGCAGAAGTGTCTCTGACTTAAAATATATAACTGTGAGCAAATACAGTAATTAAAACTCCATCAATTCTAGTATGTCTGTCTGTACCATACTGTACGCAACACACACTACCCCTTTTTCGAATCCCAATCTGGGTGGAGTTTCCATGTTCTCCCCGTATCCGCATGCGTTTCCTCTGGGTTCTCCGATTTCCTCCCACAGTCCAAAAACATGGATCAAGGTCAATTGAATGACTTAAATTACCCCATATAGAGTGTGTGTGTCTGTGTGAGTGTGCCCAGTGAAAGATGGGCACCTGAAATGTTCTCCCCTGACTGGGCAAAGGGGGCAAAACCCAGTGCAACCCTCGAAGAGTATTAACATATATTACTATTATTTATAGTACTGAATATTAATATTACTTACTTATTATATTACTATTAATACCTATCTGTAATCTATAATTATACAATGTAATTTGTATTTACATTTTACCCCCCACCCCCATGACCCTAATAGAGGATTAAGTGGAAGATAATGAATGAATAAATGAACCTAAATGTTAGTAAATATTTTAAATTTAAAGGCACAACTGTCACGGGGCTCTTGAATGAGGCAACGACAGGATGTGCAGTGAGTCACCTTTTGATTCAGCAAATGCAACAAAAAGTACATGTGTTGTCTTCAACTAAGGATTTTCATAGTCGAATCTGATTCGTCAGATTTTCCCTATAGTCGACTGATAGTCGAATCAGTTAAAATTTCACCACAAGATGGCGCTATATGCGTGGTTTTCCAAAAAATATATATTTTTTATATTTTACTTGTTTTTCTAGAGCACCGTAAATGGGATCCCCGTTCTGGACTTTTTTCCACTTCAAAGGAAAAACCTAAAACCTAAATTAGGATGATTTTATTTGACAAAAGGCTACATATATAACGAAAACAAAGACATTTCATGTAAATACTAATGCTTAGCAGCAGCCATGGGCGCCCCCATGTGGTCAAAATGGTACATTCGACTATGAGGTTCATAGTGGACTACGATTCTCCGAATCGAATCGTCGAATCAGCGAATATTGCAGCTCACCTCTAGTTGGTAGCACATAAAATAGTAACAAAAAAGAACCGAGCTCCAGGTTCCAGAGGTAGGAACGATACCACGCCGACTGGTGACAGGAGGCCGAGACGTTCCCACTGGTGACTCAATAGAAGAGGAGAGAGAACAAAAGATAGCGGTGACGGTGCCCCATAGGAGTGTGTAGCAACACTGAGGAAACGCAAGGAGCGCCAGCATCTGTGCCCTGTAAATAAGGACTGGAGGTAGTACAAACCAATTAAGCTAATTAACTTAATTAGCAGGGCAGGGTGCAGAATCAGAACTCAGGGAAGAGAGGAGGTGTGGAAGCTGTAGGTGTGACAACAACAGTATAAATAATTTATCATTATTTTATCGCTAAAAATTTTAATTCATCCATTATCTTCCGCTTTGTCCTCTATTAGGGTCGCGGTGGGGTTCCCCATGCCCATCCAGGGGAGAACGTCTCGGGCGCTGGGCAGATACACCCAGGACAGGGCGCCAATCCGTCACTGGGCACACACTCACTCACAAACACACTCTATATGGGGCAATTTGGAGAACTCAATTGACTTGATCCATGTTTTTAGACTGTGGGAGGAAACCGGCGAACCCGGTGGAAACCCACACAGACACGGGGAGAACATGGAAACTCCACCCAGATGGGGATTCGAACCGGGAATCCCTAACGCTGAGAGGTGAACGTGCTAACCACTAAGCCACCGTGCCGCCCTATCGCTAAAAATGTTAAAATAATAATAATACGTTTTTTTATTATTAGAACTATTAGAATTACATCACTTATGTTTATTTTTTTTACATAATGGCTTTTAATGGGGTATAATAATTATTTTGTGACTGTGAACACTCAGTGACAACAAAACATTTTCACATTTATTATTAACAAGCAACTGATTATGATATGTATATAACAGCATGTTTAAAAAGTTAAAGATTGGGAAAGAACTCGCATACATACGTTGTGGGCACTTTATTTTCTGGCTGCATACCTGAAGGTGCTGGATCAGGTTCTTAATGCAAGCTTCAGCATGATCTGGTGTGTTCAGTGCATCATACTCAGATGTACATCTGGAGATAAGCTCCATGCTGGATGCTGCAGATTGCCAAAAACAGTGTTTATGAAACGTCCCCTTATCTACTGAAGCCAATCTATCACATGGCAGACACACAGACACACACAAACACACACTATATAGGGCAATTTACAGCATTCAATTTCCCTTGTATCCATGTTTCTGAACCAGAGGAAACCCACACGGACACACGAAGGAAATTCCACCCAGATTGGGATTCAAACCCGGAATCCCCAGCGCTGAGAGGAGAACATGCTAACCAATAGGCCAATGTGCCTTTTATATATATATATATATATATATATATATATATATATTCCATCCATCCATCAATTTATCCTCTACTAGGGTACTAGGGTTTTCCCGTGCCCATCCAGGGGAGAACGTTTCGGGCGTGCCAATATATCGCTGGGCACACTCACTCACACAGACACAAACACACACACACTATATGGGGCAATTTTGGAGAATTCAATTGACTTTGATCCATGCGCTGAGAGGAGAACATGCTAACCACTAAGCCACCTTGCCGCCTTAAACTGTTATCATTTACCTTTTTCTAAAATTGTAGATTGATTATTAGAATTAAATTTAAAGCAGGTGGCACGGTGGCTTAGTGGTTAGCACATTCGCCTCTCAGCGCTAGGGATTCCCGGTTCGAATCCCCATTTGGGTGGAGTTTGCATGTTCTCCCCGTGTCTGCGAGGGTTCCCTCCGGGTTCTCCGGTTTCCTCCCACAGTCCAAAAACATGGATCAAGTCAATTGAGTTCTCAAAATTGCCCCATATAGAGTGTGTCTGTGTGAGTGAGTGTGTGCCCAGCGATGGATTGGCGCCCTGTACTGGGTGTATCTGCCCAGCGCCCGAGAAGTTCTCCCCTGGATGGGCATACCTTAATAGAGGATAAAGCGGGAGATAATGAATGAATGAATGAGTGAAATTTAAAGCAACCTCTATAATATATATAAATATATATATAAAATTGTCCACTTGTTTACATTTTTATATTTATATTTTATATTTTGCATATAGGTTTATATTGTAGATGAACCCTTTTTAAATATATTGGGGTTCCAGGTTTAAATTCAAATCTGGGTGGAGTTTCCCTATCTTGTCATGTGATTTGTCTCGGTTCTTTGGTTTCTTCCTACAGTCCAAAAACATGGATTCAAGGTTAAGTGAATGCTCTAAATTGCCCCATTTAGAGTGTGTATGTATGAGTGAGTGTGTCCAGTGATAGATTGGTGTCCTGTCCTAGGTGTATCTACCCAGCGCCCGAAAGGCGTATAAGCCGTGCTGTACAATGGCAGCTCTGGACTTTCTCATTCATTCATTCATTATCTTCCGCTTTATCCTCTATGAGGGTCGTGAGGGGGTGTCCCCATGCCCATCCAGGAGAGAACGTTTCGGGCGCTGGCCAGATACACCCAGGACAGGACACCAATCTATCACTGGACACACACTCACACACACACACTCTATATGGGGCAATTTGGAGAATTCAATTGATCTTGATCCATGATTTTGGACTGTGGGAGGAAACCGGAGAACCCGGAGGAAACCCACGCAGACACGGGGAGAACATGGAAACTCCACCCAGATGGGGATTCGAACCGGGAATCCCTAATGCTGAGAGGAGAACATGCTAACCACTAAACCACCATACCGCCTGGACTTTCTCAATGACTCTGAAATAACTTAAACAGTATGACTTTAGCCGTGTGCACCTGTGAAAACACTTCGACGTCCATCTCATTTATTTACACTGGAAGGTTGAAGGAAGGTTAACAGCCAAAGGGACTTGGGTGCATTTCACAAAAAGGTTTTGGTATTCAAAACATTTTAAGATATTAGTCTTTATTAGGAATTAATTCCTTTCTTCTGGCTTTTTTGCTGAAAAATATCACATAAAGAACATTCCATCAGACGAGTCTTCATGAAGGAGGATCGCGCTCCTTTTATTTCATAAAAACAAAACCTGAGACAAAAGGTTGTTGACTTTGTGAGCAGTGGTTCATATTACTTTATAATACTCTGTTAATAAATAAAGCAGACATGCTGAGGGAAGAGAAAACAGAATGCTCTCTGTCTAAGAACATAATCTGTCTAAGAACATAAAAGTCCTACAGGTTGGCATATGACGGGAGCATGCGGTTTCTCTATAGGTCATTTAACAGATGTTTAAATTAGAATTAAATTATTATTTTGTTGAACTCTTATCTAAATCTAATGATGTAACAATAGCAATTTAATTGCATTTAATAGATGTATTTATAAAAATTTGTTTTGGTCAGGTCATACATATTGTGCTCATCTTTATTATTGTTATTTTATGATTATTACAAAGTCTTGTGTATATGATACTTAATTTCCAGAGTTTGTATAAATATTAAAAAAGACATTTTACGAAGAAATTTGACAGATTTGCAGTAAAAAAAAAAGCTAATTTGGGATAATACTAATACAGGGCGGCACGGTGGTTTAGTGGTTAGCATGTTCTCCTCTCAGCACTAGGGATTCCAGGTTCGAATCCCAAGCTGGGTGGAGTTTCCGTGGTTTCCTTGTTTTACATGGGTTTCCTTCGGGTTCCCCGGTTTCCTCCCACAGTCCAAAAACATGGATTCAAGGTGAATTGACTGCTTTATATGACACCTGAAATGTCCCCCTCTAACTGGGTGGCATGGTGGCTTTGTGGTTAGCATGTTCTCCTCTCAGCGCTGGGGATACAGGTTCGAATCCCAATCTGGGTGGAGTTTCCATGTTCTCCTCCATGTTCTGTCCGCATGGGTTTTAGGGATACGGGTTTTAGTTTAGGGTTTTAAAGTGGTGCTTGTTAATATGTATTTTCTGAAATCATTCATCATTCATTCATTGTCTTCCGCTTAATCCTTTACTAGGGTGGGGAGGGGTTCCCCATGTCTATCCAGGGGAGAACGTTTCGGGCACTAGGCAGATACACCCAGGACAGGACACCAATCTATCACTGGACACACTCACTCACACAGACACACACAAATACACTCTATATGGGGCAATTTGGAGCATTCTGTTGACCTTGATCCATGTTTTTGGACTGTAGGAAGATACTTAAGAACCTGGAGCAAATCTACGCAGACACGAAGAGAAAACTCTATTTCTATTTTTATTTTTTTAATTAACTGAAAACTCCTTTTACAGAACAAAAAATGGATATTATTTGCTTTGAATTACCTTTATCAGCGGTGACCGCAGTTCCATACATGCTAATTTTAAAAATATGATTTAAGGTGTCGGGGCGGCACGGTGGCTTAGTGATTTGCATGTTCTCTTTACAGCGCTGGGGATTCCAGGTTCGAATCCCAATCTGAGTGGAGTTTCCATGTTCTCCCCGTGTCCATGTGGGTTTCCTTTGGGTTTTCCGGCTTCCTCCCACAGTCCAAAAACATGGATCAAGGTCAATTGAACGCTCCAAATTACCCCATATAGAGTGTGTGTCTCTGTGTGTGTGCCGAGCAAAAGATGGGCACCTGAAATGTTCTCCCCTGAACGGGCATAGGGAACAATATTACTATTATTAATAGTACTTTATATTAATATTACATATTATATTACTATTAAAGTGTAATCTGTAATTTGTATGTAATTTCATTCCTACAGTCCAAAAAACATGGATCAAGGTAAATTGAATGCTCCAAATTGCCCCATAGAGTGTGTTTGTGTGTGTTGGTGTGAGTGAGTGCGTGCCCAGCGATAGATTGGCACCCTGTCCTTGGTGTATCTGCCCAGCTCCCGGTAAATTGAATTCTCCAAATTGCCCAATATAGAGTGTGTCTGTCTGTGTGAGTGAGTGAGAGTGTCCTGTGCTGGGTGAATCTGCCCAGTGCCCAAAACATTCTCCCCTGGATGGGCATGGAGAACCCCACCACGACTCTAGTAGAGGATAAAGCGGGAGATAATGGATGGATGAAGGATTTCGGGTGGCGTTTCCACTAATAACAAATTGCTTTTTAGATAATTCTAATGTACTTATTAGCAGTTAGTCACGCTGACACTTCAAATTGAATAACAAACTAAGTATACAATAAATATTAAATGTATTTCTGTATAAAATATATAAAATAAAGGTTTATTAATACTTAACTCCACTGCCGAGTAATAAAAGTAGTGGAATGTTGATGGACAGTTTCCTTGTTTAAATCCCCCACCCTGTTAGCCTGTTGACCTTGGCACTTTCACTCGTTCTGCACAATGCCATTACCATTTTAGTGTCTAATCAGGAGTGGAGAATCTCCACAAACAGACTTTGATCTCTCGATTTTCAGTCCAACCTAAACACTCCCTTCCATTTCCGGTGCTTTGGTAAAAAACTTGGATTCAACCGTATTTTTGAAGCAACCCCAACTTTGAGCTCGGTTGTGTATGTTGGTATCTGAGTTTTCTGTGTTAGTTTTCACTTTCTTTCCCCTTTAAACCGTCTGTTGTTGAAATAAAGGCTTTCGACTACGATTTCCTATTCAAGGAATCAACAGCGCTATTTAAGACAAACAAGGAAGTTCTGAAGCTTTTGATTATTTGATGAGGTCACAGTTTGTTGTTTTTTTAGTTTTCACCTGGATGAGAATTAAAGGGAACAAAGTTGTTGGTGGTACCACCATACACCAGATATTAAAAATAGCATTACCGAAGATCAGACGCTAACAGCCAACACAACCGAACAGCGTGATAGAGAGATAAACAGGACAGGAGATAAATCAGAACTCTGCAGAAGAACTCCGAGCGCCACAAGTGGCAGGAAGGGGAATAGCATGTACAGAAGTTAAAGTGGATGTGACACTACGCTACGCATGCGCTCCCCAGTCCCAGCAAAAACATTTTGTTAGCAAAAATTTCACTTTCTAAACTCTCAAAAAATAAAAGAAAAGTTGACGGAAAAAAACGTACATATGTGTGAAAAACTCTTCTCAACTGTAAAATTTAATAAATCCAAGCACAGATCCAGACTGACCGATGCCCATCTCCAGTCCATCATCAGAGTGTCCACTGCAAACTGACTTAAAGCAAATGTGGCTCATTTATGTCAAGTTTCTGGTAGCAAGCACTGAGCAAACACTGAGTGTATTTGAATGTACAATGTACAAAATGTATTTGAATTACAATATGTGTACATAGTTATTATATAAATAGTTGATTTTCCATTTTCCAATTCTTTAATCTGGCCCCCCATCGAAAACACAGCCTGGTTAGTGGCCCCCAGGTAACTTGAGTTTGAGACCCCTGCATTACAGAATCTGTCTGATACTGGTGTTTGTGTCTTGAGGGCGACATACCTGTGTGACTTTTAACAACATAGTAGTGGCTCGGTCCTGTAGAAACATGCTCACCTACCTGCAAGTGAGGAGGTGGAGTAACCGAGGTAGGAGGCCCCTTCAATGCCAAAAGGTGGGTCAGTGATATTTGTTCTATAATTAAAGGTTGTTTTCTCTGGTGTCGTGGGCTATTTTTCTAGAGTGTATTGTGTTTGGCACGATGACAGCAGTGAGAATGGAGCTATGAGGAATGTACCGAGTAGTCTGGCTGCTAAGCGGAGACCAGTGTGTTTGAACAGCCGTGACCTCATGGGAAGTGAACTCTCAATCTAAGGAAACGGAGGTGACAAGGCAGAAGGAGGACAAAGAGAAAAAGGAGGAGGACACGCTTCTGCTTAGCCTGGGACTTTATTCTGCCCTCAGGGATAACTCCGGTCAGCCATGTGGCAACATTCAGTACGGCTTACAGATGATCGGCACCAGGTTCTGGATGGCTGACTTAGGCAGAGGATCTGAGAATGTGCAGAACAAAACAGATACAATCACACACAGATACACACGGAACCACACACACACACACACATATACACAATGCATTGTGTGGAATTTACATAGACTAAGTACATAGAGTTTTCCTTATATATATATCAAGTTCGAGTAATATATTTATATAACACTTTTTATAACAGTACATTGTCACAAAGCAGCTTTACAGAGTTATAAGCCTTTAAATCTCCAAAGAGCAAGCTGAAGCAACAGAGGCAAGAAAAAACTCCCTGTTATGTTGTTATTTTAAGGAAGAAACCTTGCGAGGACCAAGATTCAGTGGGGGACTCATCCTCCTTGAGCGGCTGGCAGCATCAACAGTGTAGGACACGAATGTCCAGATTGTGTGATGATCAGGTGACCTGTATTTAACAATTGAAAACTATATAAGTCCATTGAGGACGTCCTGCAGGACTGTCAGTCCAATAGAACTCCAGGTTCAGTAATCGTCGTAGCTGCAGTGCTTCAGCAGAACCATGGATGAAGATCTGATGACACCTCCAGGAAATTAGCAACACCTCAAAAGAACAGACAAGAAAAGCAGTTAGAGCAAATAAAGCACAGTGTTTAATTAATAACCAGAGTTTGATTGACACAGTGCATCATGTGACTCCGGCATCACTGACTAGAGCAGCAGAACTAAAAGGGGCAGATACTGCAGACTCTTTAGTTGAGGGGTCTCTCTGGAACAGCATCATATCAGTGCCACACCCTCTACGAACTAATACATACACACTTTTCATTCAGTGGCTCTTTCCACTGTAATGTGGGAAGGCAATTATTTCTAGAACTATCCGTCCATCCATTATCTTCCACTTTATCCTCTCGTGGTCGTGGGGGGGGAGCGTTTTGGGCGCTGGGCAGATACACACAGGACATGGCGCCAATCTATCACTGAACACAGAAACACACAGAAACACTCTCTGTGTGGGGCAATTTGGAGAATTTAATTGACCTTGATCCATGTTTTTGGACTGTGGGAGGAAACCAGAGAACCAAGAGGAAACCCACAAAGATAGAACATGGAAACTCCACCCAAATGGGGATTTGAACCTGGAATCATGGCAAACATGCTGACCACTATGCAACCATGCCACCCGTTATTAATATTATTATTATTATTATTATTATTCATTCATTCATTCATTATCTCCCGCTTTATCCTCTATTAGGGTCGCGGTGGGGTTCCCCATGCCCATCCAGGGGAGAACGTCTCGGGCGCTGGGCAGATAGACCCAGGACAGGACGCCAATCCATCGCTGGGCACACACTCACTCACACAGACACACTCTATATGGGGCAATTTTAAGAATTCAATTGACTTGATCCATGTTTTTGGACTGTGGGAGGAAACCGGAGAACCCGGAGGAAACCCACGCAGACACGGGGAGAACATGGAAACTCCACCCAGATGGGGATTCGAACCGGGAATCCCTAGCGCTGAGAGGCGAACGTGCTAAACCACTAAGCAACCATGCTACCCATTATTATTATTATTATTATTATTATTATTATTATTATTATTATTATTATTATACATAGCAAATGAAGCTGAATGTGATTTTAATTGTAATTAATTTGGTCTAACGTCAGGCCTCTGAACATTAGACATTAGACATTTCTTGACACTGAATGATTTAAACCATGTCTTTAGTAAATCACAGATGTACACTACATTTACATTTATATTTACATTACATTGGGTCATTTATTGGACGTTTTTATCCAAAGCGACTTACAAGGTGAACACAGGGTTCATCACAACATCCCTGGAGCAATGAGGGTTAAGGGTCTTGCTCAAGGACCCACACTGGTATCTCCAGTGGACCTGGGATTTGAACCGCCAACCTTCAGATTGATAGCCCAACGCCCTGACCACTGGGCCGCTGAGCTACACTACCGCTTCAGAAGTAAATAATCTTCCTCCAACTGAAGCAAGATGCTGTATTTAAGCAAATATTATTCTATCTGTCAATTAAAACAAAGAATTATTTTTTTTTGCGGTGTACTGAGTGCTACCTATTGTTGCATCACTCTGCCCCAATAGTAATTCTGAGTCTAAGGTTAATCATTAAAGAGACCTCTCTGTGTGCATCAACCATATCTGAATGAAGCAACTTGTTTTGAACCTGTCGGTAGTCAAAGTACAAAGTACATGTTCAAGGTGGACGACCATCAGCTCGTCATGTCATCGCGGAGATTGTTACGTAGTGTTGTTATTAATTACACCATCTCCTTCATAAGCAAAATAATTGACTGTAAATCAGATCAACTCACACAGATTAAGCCTTGTATATCCGTCCATCCATTATCTTCCGCTTTATCCTCTATTAGGGTCGCGTGGGGGGGTTCCCCATGCCCATCCAGGGGAGAACGTTTCAGGCGCTGGGCAGATACACCCAGGACAGGACGCCAATCTATCACTGGGCACACACTCACTCACACACACACACTCTATATGGGGCAATTTGGAGAACTCAATTGACTTGATCCATGATTTTGGACTGTGGGAGGAAACCGGAGAACCCGGAGGAAACCCACGTGGACATGGGGAGAACATGGAAACTCCACCCAGGTGGGGATTTGAACCGGGAATCCCTAGCGCTGAGAGGAGAACATGCTAAACACTAAGCCACCGTGCTGCCCGCCTTGTATATAATATAGTATATTATATTTATATTTATATTTATATTCATTAACACATCCTTTATTAGGAACATATTTATTAAGATGAGTTTTTTGCATGTCTTTTAAAACAATGTCAGTTTTTTTGCAGCTTACTAAAATAAATAGAACATTAAATATGAAATGCAACAATATTTTATTGTATAAGTATTATTTTCTATCAGTTTCTTAAATCTGGGAAATAAATCGTAAATAGGGCGGCGCGACCTCCTCTCACCACTGCGGACTCCAGGTTCGAATCCCAATCTGGGTGGGGTTTCCATGTTCTCCCCGTGTCCTCGTGGGTTTCCTCCAGGTTCTCCGGTTTCCTCCCACAGTCCAAAAACATGGATCAAGGTTGAATTGAATGCTCTAAATTCATTCATTATCTCCCGCTTTATCCTCTATTAGGGTCGCGGTGGGGTTCCCCATGCCCATCCAGGGGAGAACGTCTCGGGCGCTGGGCAGATAGACCCAGGACAGGGCGCCAATCCATCGCTGGGCACACACTCACTCACACATACACACTCTATATGGGGCAATTTTGAGAATTCAATTGACTTGATCCATGTTTTTGGACTGTGGGAGGAAACCGGAGAACCCGGAGGAAACCCACGCAGACACGGGGAGAACATGGAAACTCCACCCAGATGGGGATTCGAACCGGGAATCCCTAGTGCTGAGAGGCGAACGTGCTAACCACTAAGCCACCGTGCCGCCCCTAAGCCACCGTGCCGCCCATGCTCTAAATTGCCCCATATATATATATATATATAGTGTGTGTGTGTGTGTGTGTGTGTGTGTGTGTGTGTGTGTGTGTGCCCAGCGAATGATGAATGGACAAGTGGACCCCCCCTCGTGCGACCTTAGAAGACGATTAACATGTATATTACTATTATTAATAGTACTGTATATTAATATTACTTACTCATTATATTACTATTAATACCTGTCTGTGTTCTGTAACTTATATGTAATTTCATTCCCACTGTCCAAAAAACTTGGATCAAGGTAAATCGAATGCTCCAAATTGCCCCATATAGAGTGTGCTTGTGTGAGTGCGTGTGTGCCCAGCGATTGATTGGTGTCCTGTTCTGAGTGTATCTGTCCAGCGCCCGAAACGTTCTCCCCTGGATGAGCATGGGGAACCCTATTAAGCTCAAACTCTAAACATAGTTGTAGAGATGTGTAGGAGGACCGCTGTGTGTACATGCCAATTTGAGTGTGGCCAGACCACAGCAAGGGCAGTTTGTTCTCACTGTTTGCGTCCTGGCAATACATGCCAAGCACTCCCAGTGACTCGTGGGAAATTGTAGGTTTATAACATTCTTGCCGGTTCCTCCCACCGTCTGCTTCATCACATTCGACTTCTTTAGAACTGGTTCACACGCGCATTCCACTGTGTATTAGTGCATCTGAGAGTGATTGTGCACTCGGTCTTATATGTGGAACTGCTCTTGCCTTTAGGGCAATTAAGCGTAATCTACGATCTCTTTATCTCCTTCACACAGTGTTGGTTCTAGTGGAGATCTAACAAAGTACAGCTGGAGTCTATATTGTTACTTAACTGCCAAGAGATGGTCTGCATCTGATTGCAGAGTGGTTTGCTTGATGTATGAAGCGTGATGTAGACCACAGAAATACAGAAATGTTTATTGTAATCTCTTTCAGTGCATCTACAGTGCAGGAAATGAAAATCCATTCAGTCAAGAAAAGTACAAAATGTACATTAAGAAACAGCTTAAAACGTTCTATTGAATGTCATTACAGTTTTAATTATATAGACATTATGCAGCACAAGGGCGGCACGGTGGCTTAGTGGTTTAGCACGTTCTCCTCTCAGCACTAGGGATTCCCGGTTCGAATCCCCATCTGGGTGGAGTTTCCATGTTCTCCCCGTGTCTGCGTGGGTTTCCTCCAGGTTCTCCGGTTTCCTCCCACAGTCCAAAAACATGGATCAAGTTAATTGAGTTCTCCAAATTGCCCCATATAGAGTGTGTTTGAGTGAGTGAGTGTGCCCAGCGATGGATTGGCGCCCTGTCCTGGGTCTATCTGCCCAGCGCCCGAGACGTTCTCCCCTGGATGGAGCGACCCTAATAGAGGATAAAGCGGGAGATAATGAATGAATTATGCAGCACAGCTACTACAGAAAAACAGGAACAAATTCATGCATCCATCCCTCCATCCATTATCTTCCACTTTATCCTCTACTAGGGTTGGGGGGTTCCCCATGCCCATCCAGGGGAGAACGTTTCGGGCGCTGGGCAGATACACCCAGGACAGGACGCCAATCTATCACTGAACACACACACTTACACTGACAAGTACACAAACATACTTTACGGGGCAATTTAGTGCCTTCAATTGACCTTGAATCCATGTGTTTAGACTGTGGGAGGAAACCCATATGGACACGGGGAGAACAAGGAAACTCCACCCAGATTGGGATTCAAACCTGGAATCCCTAGCGCTGAGAGGAGAACATGCAAACGACTAAGCCACCGTGCCGCCCTTAAGATTCAAGATTCAAGAAAATTTTATTATCATTTATATCACATGTGATTACATGAGACAAAAACGAAATTATGGGTCACGTTTACCCTGTTCTCTTAAAGTTAGAACTTAAATTTAAATTTTAAAGAAGAAAATGAGATAAAAATACAGTATAGATATGTAAAATAAAATAGAATATACTTAGTACGAATATATATAATATAGAATATACAACTAAAACTATACTGTAAATATAATATAGAATATTCAACTATAAATTTAATATATTAATTAAGCCTTCATTCATCCATCCATTATCTTCATCTTTATCCTCTATTAGGGTCGCGGGGGGGGTTCCCCATGTCTATTCAGGGGAGAACGTTTCGGACACTGGGCAGATACACCCAGGACAGGGCGCCAATCTATTTCTTGGTGCACACTCACTCACACAGACACACTCACACACACTCTATATGGGGTAATTTATAGCATTAAAGTTATATAACCCCTTATTAAGCGCTGATGGTGGTTTTTGTTTAATTGTTCTGTAGGATGCTGACGCTGATATTTCAGAGGAGACGTCTCAACCAGAGTCAGACCAGAACTTCACACCACCCAAGGTGAGAGTATTGTGCTGGGGTTGCTTTATAAATTATAATAGGACTAAAGTCCATCCATCCATTATCTTCCGCTTCATCCACTATTAGGGTCGTGGGGGGGGGGGTCTCTCATGTCCATCCAGGAGAGAACGTCTCGGGCGCTGGGCAGATACACCCAGGACAGGGCGCCCATCTATCACTGGGCACACACTCACTCACACAGACACACACACAAACACAATCTATACAATTTGGAGAATTGAATTGATCTTGATCCATGTTTTTGGACACGTTTTTATTCCTTCATTCATTATCTTTCGCTTAATCCTCTATTTGGGTCGCTGGGTACACCCAGGACAGGGTGCCAATCTATCACTGGACACACATTCACTCACACAGACACACTAAATTGAGAGAATTTAATTAACCTTGAAGCCATGTTTTTGGACTGTGGGAGGATACTGGAGAAACCCACATGGAAACTCCACCCAGATCGGGATTCGAACCTGGAATCTCAAGCGGTGAGAGAAGAACCTAGGCGAGGAGAGGAGCCCTATTGCATCTAAAACATACAGAAAAAGCTTTAAGATCCACTCACTTAAACCCATCCATCCATTATCTTCCGCTTTATCCTGTATTAGGGTCGCGGGGGGGGGTTCCCCATGCCCATCCAGGGGAGAACGTCTCAGGCGTTGGGCAGATACACCCAGGAGAGGGTGACAATCTATCGCGGGGCACAGACTCACTCACACAAACACACTCTACATGGGGCAAATCTGGAGAACTCAATTGACTTGATCCATGTTTTTGGGCTGTGGGAGGAAACCGGAGAACCCGGAGGAAACCCACACGGACACGGGGAGAACATGGAAACTCCACCCAGATTGGGATTCGAACCAGGAATCACTAACGCTGAGAGGAGAACATGATAACCACTAAGCCACCGTGCCGCCTCACTTAAACCCCATTTCAATAAATGGTCCAGGGTGCGTATAGTCACTTTTATTTACCAGTATTCATTCATCCATTATCTTCCGCTTTATCCTATATTAGGGTCGCGGTGGGGTTCCCCATGCCCATCCAGGGGAGAACGTTTCGGGCGCTGGGCAGATAGACCCAGGACAGGGCGCCAATCCATCGCTGGGCACACACTCACTCACACAGACACACTCTATATGGGCCAATTTTGAGAATTCGATTGACTTGATCCATGTTTTTGGACTGTGGGAGGAAACTGGAGAACCCGGAGGAAACCCACGCAGACACGGGGAGAACATGGAAACTCCACCCAGATGGGGATTCGAACTGGGAATCCCTAGCGCTGAGAGGCGAACGTGCTAACCACTAAGCCACAGTGCCGCTATTTACCTCAAAGAATTTACCAAAAAAATTTACCTTCTACCTCAAAGAAGCTCATCCTACCGGAGGGAGAGTTTGCATTTATTTACTCAACAGTCCAGAAATGTCTTATACACTGTATTTTCTTACTTTGGAATTTTTGTTTCGAATGCAGAACACACCCCTGAACGTAATCGAGACAGAGAAAGGCCTAAAGTTGCAGACGGCCACCCCTCATCTGGTCAGCTTGGGAAGCGGTAGGCTTAGCGTGGCCATCACTCTGCTGCCTTTAAAGGAAGGTGAGTCGGAATCCCGTGGACACCGATACAGAGCAGTCTACTATCCTTTATGTGTTTGTTCTGAAGCCATCATTGTTCTGTGTTGTGGCTCGGTGGGAGACAGGATGCACGTGATGCCTATTGTTACTGCTGACAGGGCAAAATGGACGATGGACATGTTTCTTACCGAAGGTTATTTAAGGAACTGGAGGGGAAAGAGGTCTCTTCAGGTCCCTCTGCACGGGAGTCCGGCGAAACACTGTCACAACCGGTTACAAACACACCATAATAAAAAGGAAAGGGAGGCGAAAGAGGTCAATGTTCTGCCACTGGTTTCCCACAGTGTAAACAAGATGAACGTCACTATTTATAGGGAAGCAGGGTGGAGTTGCCTTTTTATATAGATCGGAAACGGAAGCAGTACCTGGAGTTGATTTTTTAGTGTTGGCAGCTGCTGGTTTACGATCTCTTTCCAAGAATACTTTTAACCCTGATGTGGAAGACAGAGGAATGCAGTGGGAAACTGAGAACTGAGGAAGTGAGGTTTGGAGGAATAGTGAAAGGAACAGCAGTCAGTTCCTGTGAAAGAGATAGTAGCAAAAAAACTTCTTCCTTTTCTTCTCGCTCTGAAGAACAATAAGTATGTAGCACTGCACAGTGTAGAGTTAAAGGTTAGAAATCTCACATTGCTGGTTAATCCTCAACCCATCATGACCTGAGCTTCCAAACCGACGGCTCCACTGGCTCTCCTCCGACTCGGTCCGTAACCATGGTTTCATAATTGACTCTCATCTTAAAATCTAGGCTTTTTCTGAGATGACACTTGAATGGTTGTCAAAGTGTCATGGAATGAGGAGATTTCTAACTCTCACCAAGTTCTCACTGGTGTTTCCCAAGGCTCTGTACTTGGTCCTCTCCTCTTTTCAATATACATGGATGAAGGTCCGTCATCTCAAATTAAATTCAGCAAAAACAGAGCTTCTCTTAATCCCAGCTAAACCCTAAACCCGTCATGACCTGAGCTTCCAAACCGACGGCTCCACTGTCTCTCCTTTGACTCGGTCCGTAACCGTGGTTTCATAATTGACTCACATCTTAAAATCTAGGCTTTTTCTGAGACAATACTTGAATGGTTTCAATCCTATCTGACAGGAAGGACCTTCAAAGTGTCATGGAATGAGGAGATCCGTAACTCTTACCACTGCTCAAATTGAAAGCTCTATATAGAGTGTGTGTGTGTATATGTGTGAGTGAGTGTATGCCCAGTGATAGATTGGCGCCCTGTCCTGGGTGTATCTGACCAGCGCCTGAAAAGATCTTCCCTGGATTGGCATGGGGAACATAGTATGAATGAATGGATGAATGAATGAATGAATGAACGAATGATGTCACATGTAATAATATGTATGTAAGAGAAACCAAGGAGCCATAATTTGGTAAGTGCATTAACTACATCTTGCTGCTAATACTTTTATTCCTTCATTCATTTATTATATTTCGCTTAATCCTCTACTAGGGTCGCTGGGGGTTCCTATCTCACATCTTAAAATGTAGGCTTTTCTGATACAACACTTGAATGATTCAATCCTATCTAACAGGAAGGACCTTCAAAGTGTCATGGAATGGGGAGATCTCTAACTCTCACCAAATACGCACTGGTGTTCCTCAGGGCTCTGTACTTGGTCCTCTCCTCTTCTCACTATACATGACATCACTGAGCACAGTCATTCAGGCACATGGTTTCTCTTACCACTGCTATGCTCATGACACTCAGCTTAATTTGTCTTTTGCCCCTGACGACACCACCATCTCAAACCGGATATCTGCCTGCCTCACCAACATATTTGTCTGGATGAAGGCCCGTCATCTCAAATTAAATTCATCAAAAACAGAGATTCTCATTATCCCAGCTAAACCCTCAATCCATCATGACCTGACCTTCCAAATTGACGACTCCACAATCTCCCCAACCGATTCGGTCCGTAACTTTGGTTTCACAATAGACTCCCACCTTAAACTCTCTGATCATGTGATCAAAACGTCCCGTACCTGCAGATTCCTTCTGGACAACATCAGGAAGATCAGACCTTTCTTGACTGAACGTGCTACTCAGCTGTTAGTTCAAGCCCTCATCCTATCCCGGCTTGATTATTGTGATACACTGATTGCCGGTATCAAAACTTGCACAATCAGACCTCTACAACTGATTCAGCCAACCCACCGAACTCATATCACTTCTCTCTCTCCATTGGTTCCGTGTAGCTGCCTCTGTCACTGACTCTGATCTACAGGACAATCTCTGGATCTGCCCCCTCTTACCCTCACTCTATATTTACAAAAAACACTTGTTCATTGTGCTCTAGTGATGAACGTCACCTGGTGATTCAACTTCACCAAGGTGCTCTCACTCTGTATCGTTCACTACTGCCAAATGGTGGAACCATCTTCCCATCTCTGTCTGTAAGGCACTTAACATCTTTAAGAAACAACTCAAAACATCTCAAAACAACTCAAAAAAACTGAAAACTCAACAAAAAAAAATCTCCTCCACAAACACCTGATATAAAAAAAAAATTTAAAAGGGAGCCGAGGATCGGATTATGATCCATCCATCCACTATCGTCTGCTTTATCCTATACTAGGGTCGGGGCAGATACAGGTTTCAGGAGCTGGGCAGGTACACCCAGGACAGGACACCAATCTATCACTGAAACACACAAACACACAAACAAACTCTATATGGGGCAATTTGGAGAATTCAATTGACCTTGATCCATGTTTTTGGACTGTGGGAGGAAACCGGAGAACCCGGAGGAGATTCCATTTAGACTCAGGAGAACATGGAACCTCCACCCAGATTGGAATTCAAACCGGGAATCCCTAGCACTGAGAGGAGAACATGCTTAACCACTAAGCCATTTTGGAAAATCTAAAAAAATATTATTTGTATAATAATTTGGAACACCAATCCAATTTAAAAACGCATCCAATTTAAAATAATCATTTATTTGCGGATCCTAATAAAGATTTACATTCCACTAACAGACCCAGTTAATTCCCCAGCAGTGCGACTCCAGGGCAGAAAAATGTGGCACATAAACTTGTGGGTTTACCGAAGTTATATTTGCCTCGACTGCAACTAGAACTCGAACTAATAAAAAATGTTGTGAAAGCACTAAACAAGAGGAGGTTTTAAAAAAAAACCAAGCGTTTCAGTTGTGACTTTATGAAGCACTAATACCAGCACCGGCGACAAGAGGGGGCACGTTCTCCTCTCAGCCCTGGGGATTCCAGGTTTTAATTATTTCCAAACCAAAAACAATGGATCAAGGTCGTTTCAGAGAATCTGAAGATTAAACTGAAGCAGACGATAATGGTTACATGGAAATCAAGACCAAAATTGTTATGAAAAATCCACCTGCTGATGAGCGCAGGGATTCCCGGTAATACCAGCTCTGGATGGAGTTTCCGTGTTCTCCCCGACCCCGACGTGGGTTTCCTCTGGTTCTCCGGCTTCCTCCCAGTGGTTGGATCAGCATGTTCTCCAAATTGCCCCATATAGAGTGTGGTATGTGGTGTGTGTCATGAGTGGGGGCCCAGTGATAGAGGTGCCCTGTCCTGGGTGTATCCCCCAAATCTGGGTGGAACTATTAAGTTTTACATTCATTCTCCCCGTGTTCCCGGTGCGTGGAGTTTTTTCTCCGTTGCTCTGGGTTTTCCGGTTCTCTCCGGTTTCCTTCCACAGTCCAAAAACATGGATCAAGGTCGATTGAGTTCTCCAAATTGCCCCATATAGAGTGTGTTTGTGAGTGTGTGTGAGTGAGTGTGTGCTCAGTGATAGATTGGCGCCCTGTCCTGCATGTATCTGCCCAGTGCCCGAAACGTTCTCCCCTGGATGGGCATGGGGGACCCCCTCCTCCGACCCTAATAGAGGATAAAGTGGAAGATAATGGATGGATGGATGGATTTATAGAGAACTGTAGCCCAGGTTCATGAGTATGATCATATACAAGATGTTGTCTCGATACGCACGACTCTGTTTCTGTTTCTGTCGTGCTCTTAAACCACAGAATCCAGTTGTTTCATCCAGCGTGAAGTCTTTCTTTTCATTGGATTTCAATTAGAGAAAGCCTCAGGCAGGCTGCACTGGGAACCAACGCTATTAGACGTGATTCATTTGCGTCGCCCTCAGCCAAATGAACTGACACAACATGTGTAGATCCCATAGATAAGGTGATTTAAGGGGTTGAATAGACTAAAGCACTTAGGCTTGATAGTGTGTCTTAGTAGGGGTCATAGCATTATCATCCCATTCGAATGGAAGCCTTTTTTGCAGTATGTGAGAGAAGTACCAGCAAACAGCTGTGCCTTAGATATTAATAAATATAAAAAACTCATTAATGTAGGCAGCACAGCTGTTGCTCTGTTGCCTCACAGCATTGAATCATATTATATGTACATTATAGTAATGCACCAGCCATTTTATTATGTATACCACCTTATTTTACCTTTAATGTCCATTTTATGAGTTCCACTTATATACTCTACATGTACGTTGTAGTTCTATAATTCATCATCCATTATCTCCCGCTTTATCCTCTATTAGGGTCGCGGTGGGGGGGGGGTTCCCCATGCCCATCCAGGGGAGAACGTCTCGGGCGCTGGGCAGATACACCCAGGACAGGGCGCCAATCCATCACTGGGCACACACTCACACACACAGACACACTCTATATGAGAATATTTTGAGAATTCAATTGACCTGAACCATGTTTTTGGACTGTGGGAGGAAACCGGAGAACCCGGAGGAAGCCCACGCAGACACGGGGAGGAGGTACTAACCGAGTGGTGGATGATTCTTAGGACTGCATTGATGCTGTACATTAGCTGTACACTGGATCTGTTGCAACAGTGCTGCTGGAATGGAGGTGTTGGGGTGGGGGCACCCATGCCCATGCCAATCCAAGGAAAAATTATTGGGCGCTGGGCAAGATACACCCAGGTCAGGGTGCCAATCCATTGCTGGGCACACTCACTCACACATACACACTATATAGGGGCAATTTAGAGCAGCCAATTCATCTTCAGTCCATGTCTTTGGACTGTGGGAGGAAACTGGAAAACCCATGTGGACACGGGGAGAACATGGAAACTCCACCCGAATCGTCATTCGAAGCTGGATCCCCAGCGCTGAGAGGAGAACATGCTAATCAATCACTCGCAATGAATTATTAATTATGATCATCTTCATGGTGGCATTGTGGCTCGGTGGTTAGCACGTTCTCCTCTAAGCACTGGGGATTCCAGGTTCGATTCCCAATCTGGGTGGAGTTTCCATGTTCTCCCCGTGTCTGCGTGGGTTTCCTCCCACTGTGCAAAAACATGGATTGAATGGTAAATTGAATGCTGTAAATTGCCCCATATAGTGTGAGTGAGTGTGCCCAGTGATCTGCCCAGTGACTGAAACGTTCTCCCCTGGATGGACATGTAACCCCCCCCCATGATCCGTGTAGCGGATAAAGCAGAAGATAATGGCTGGATGAATTAATGATCTTTATTAAAAAAAAATTCTAAATTCCGATTTGTAATGTATCTTTTTTTATTTTGCAGGATTAACACGGATTGGACGTGATGATGCTCCTGTACGTCAAGACATTACAATCGAGGGGCCTGGCATTGAAGCTGAGCATTGCGTTATTGAAAACAGAGGAGGGCTCGTCACGCTCGACCCGTGTGGACACCTTTGTTCACTTGATGGAATCCCTGTTAACAACCCAACTCAGCTAACACAAGGTAGGCTTTAGAACAAAAAGACGATATGCTGACACCATTTTCTATCCATTATCTTCTGCTTTATCCTCTTCTAGGGTCGCGGGGGGAGGGGGGGGGTTCCCCATGCCCATCCAGGGGAGAACGTTTCAGGCGCTGGACAGATACACCAAGGACAGGGCGCCAATCTATCGCTGGGCACACACTCACTCACACACACACTCTATATGGGGCAATTTGGAGAATTCAATTGACTTGATCCATGTTTTTGGACTTGTTTTCGGATCCATGTTTTTGGACACGGGGAGAACATGGAAACTCCACTCAGATTGGGATTCTAACTGGGAATCCCTTGCACTGAGAGGAGAACATGCCAACCACTAAGCCACCGTGCCGCCCCTCATTTTCTAACAGTGTGAAGCAAAACGAAGAGCGCAGAGTGAATCGTCTCAGTTTTGTGAGAACAGGAACCAAGATAGAGGTTCATCAAATAGTGCATCCTCGATTAAAACTCATTCATTCATTATCTCCCGCTTTATCCTCTATTAGGGTCGCGGTGGGGTTCCCCATGCCCATCCAGGGGAGAACGTTTCGGGCGCTGGGCAGATAGACCCAGGACAGGGCGCCAATCCATCGCTGGGCACACACTCACTCACACAGACACACTCTATATGGGGCAATTTTGAGAACTCAATTGACTTGATCCATGTTTTTGGAGTGTGGGAGGAAACCGGAGAACCCGGAGGAAACCCACGCGGACACGGGGAGAACATGGAAACTCCACCCAGATGGGATTCGAACCTGGGAATCCCTAGCACTGAGAGGAGAACATGCTAAACCACTAAGCCACTGTGCCACCCCTCGATTTAAACTAATTGCTAGAAATACACACTCTCCATGGACATGTCCAACACCATTTTTATACAAATAATTTAAAAAAACACATTCCACGGTGGCTTAGTGTTTAGCATGTTCTCCTCTCAGGGCTAGGGATTCCCGGTTCAAATCCCAATCTGGGTAGAGTTTCCATGTTCTCCCCGTGTCCGTGTGGGTTTCCTCTGGGTTCTCCGGTTTCCTCCCCCAGTCCAAAAACATGGATCAAGGTCAATTGAGTTCTCCAAATTGCCCCATATAGAGTGTGTCTGTGTGAGTGAGTGTGTGCCCAGTGATAGATTGCAGCACCCTGTCCTGGGTGTATCTGCCCAGCGCCTGAGACGTTCTCCCCTGGATGGACATGGGAACCCCCCCCCCAACCCTAATAGAGGATAAAGCATAAGATAATGGATGGATGGATTAAAAATAACAATGTTTTGTGTACCACTAGCATTTGTTCACTCCGTTACATTTTAACGTTGTTGTCGCCCTCTGGCGGCTATATTTCAGAATGCAGTTCCTTACAGAAAAGCGGGATATTACCTCATTTAATGGGGTTACTTACTAAACACCCCACTAGGTTTTTTTCAGTTGGGTACAGACGTCACACTGAGTTTAACTGCAGTGGTTTTGGAAGCGCTGGCCCTTTTTGTCTGCGGTTAATGCGCTCTGACTCAGACGTTCCACACGGAACAGGGCAGAGCTAAGCCCCTCGTCGCTGCCAATAGCGTGCCACTTTTCCCCCTCTCCACTTTTGCTTTTTGCTCATTTCCAGCCCCCTCTGTTTACTCTCCGGTCTTATCTTTCTCACTCAGCGATGATGAAGTGCCTGCAGCAAATATTTGGCTGTAGAACGTTGTTTGGTTTTACATTGGGGTTGTGAAGCCTAATAACCAACAACATTGTGACTGGAGCCTTAAATCAATGCATGTCTTCATCTGTGGAGCGGCTGGAGAGAGTCATTTGTGTTGGGTGTCTAGTGTAACATCTAAATATTTGTTTTTGATATTTCAAGATTCAAGAAATTTTTATTATCATTAATATCACATGAGATAAGAACGAAATTATGGGTCACGGACCCCGAGTACCCGATTATATGTATTTATATATTTTTATATTTTTTATATTCATATTTATATTTGTATTTTCATATTTTATATGTTATATTTTATTTATAAGCTCTAAACATTTTTCTCAGCCCTATAATAAATCGTTTATATATTCATTCATTCATTATCGCTTTATCCTCTAGTAGAGGGGGAGGGGGAAGGGGTTGCCCATGCCTATCCAGGAAAGAGCGTATTGAGATACATGCACGACAGGGGGCCAATATATTGCTGGGCACACTCACTCACTCACACACACACACACACACACATTGTTTTGGGGCAATTTAGAGCATTCGATTGACCTTGAATCCATGTTTTTGTACTGTTGTAAGAAACCGAACAACATAGAGGAAACCCACACGGACACGGGGAGAACATGGAAACTCCACACAGATTGGGGTTCGAACCTGGAATCCCCAGCGCTGAGAGGAGAACATGCTAAACCACTAAGCCACCATGCTGCCAAAAAAAAAATTGTGAAAATTGCTGTTTACAAGGTTTGCAGGAAACGTCAAACGTCAAAAGGGGCTAGTTACAAATAAAACATCTCATTATTCATTATGTTTCGCTTTATCCTCTATTGGGGTCACGGCACTGGGCAGATACACCCAGGACAGGGTGCCAACTCTGTCGCTGGACATACACTCACTCACTCACACAGACACACTCTATATGGGGCAATTTGGAAAATTCAGTTGAACTTGATCCATGATTTTGGACAGTGGGAGGAAACTGGAGAACCCGGAGGAAACCCACACGGACACGGGGAGAACATGGAAACTCCACCCAGATGGGGATTCGAACCGGGAATCCCTAGTGCTGAGAGGAGAACATGCTAAACCACTAAACCACTGTGCCGTCACACATAAAATATATCGCAAAATAATAATTCATTCATTCATTATCTCCCGCTTTTATCCTCTATTAGGGTCGCGGTGGGGTTCCCCATGCCCATTCAGGGGAGAACGTTTCGGGCGCTGGGCAGATAGACCCAGGACAGGGCGCCAATCCATCGCTGGGCACACACTCACTCACTCACTCACTCAAACACACTCTATATGGGGCAATTTTGAGAATTCAATTGACTTGATCCATGTTTTTGGACTGTGGGAGGAAACCGGAGAACCCGGAGGAAACCCACGCAGACACGGGGAGAACATGGAAACTCCACCCAGATGGGGATTCGAACCCGGAATCCCTAGCGCTGAGAGGCGAACGTGCTAACCACTAAGCCACCGTGCCGCCCAAAATAATAATAATAATAATAATAATAATAATAATAATAATAATAATAATAATAATAGTAATAGCAAGAAATAATACAATTTCAAGCCATCTAATAATAAGAAGGCTTTTTAATTTTGTTTTATTTATTGATGGTAAATTACTTATTGAGGATTTTATAATGTGTTTTTTTTATAAGGGTGATATTTATATGTAATATTTATTAATAAGCATTTAAATAAAGCAGTTCACTTTAACCCAATTTATTTGAACACATTTAACATTTTAAACATGAATATTAGGAGGTGAAACTCTGGCTTAGATAAGAGTGTACTAATACACGCATTGAGAAACAAGTATTTATAAATGTAAACTGGCGCAAAGGGCAAAGTTCCTCGCTGTGTGTAAGGGTCATCAGCCATCCAACGAACAAACATTGATTTTCTTTAGTCATTATGCTTTTAGAGATAACAACTGTGAAATGTTCAGCTCTAGAGCTCAAACAAATGATCATCTACAGTAAAGAACACACGGCACTGAATATTCACTGTGCTTCAGAGTGATCAAATAAAAATAACAAACAAATTCACCTAAATATGATCTGTTTCTACGTTGTTTTCTGATTGGATAATCCTGACTCTGACCTATAGATAAAGGTCAGGAGATAAATGACTTAGCTTTACAAGTTTATACATCCATCCATTATCTTCCGCTTTATCCTCTATTAGGGTCGGGGGGGGGGGGGTTCCCAATGCCCATCAGGGGAGAACGTCTCAGGCACTCGGACACCCAAGATACACCCAGGACAGGACGCCAATCTATCACTGGACACACACTCATTCACACACACACACACTCTATATGGGGCAATTTACAGCATTCAGTTTACCCTGAATCCATGATTTTGAACTGTGGGAGGAAACCCACACGGACAGGGGGAGAACATGGAAACTCCACCCAGATGGGGATTCAAACTGGGAATCTCTAGCGCTGAGAGGAGAACATGCTAAACCACTAAGCCATACAAGTTTATATCATCATTCATTCATTCATTCATTCATTCATTCATTATCTTCCGCTTTATCCTTTATCAGGGTTACGGTGGTGGGGTTCCCCATGCTCATCCAGGGGAGAACGTTTCGGGCGCTGGGCAGATAGACCCAGGACAGGGCGCCAATCTATCACTGGACACACACTCACACACACACACACACTGTATATGGGGCAATTTGAAGAATTCAATTGACTTGATCCATGTTTTTGGACTGTGGGAGGAAACCGGAGAACCCGGAGGAAACCCACGCGGACACGGGAGAACATGGAAACTCCAGCCAGATGGGGATTCGAACGGGAATCCCTAGCGCTGAGAGGAGAACATGCCAAACCACTAAGCCACCATGCCACCTATATATATGTGTGTGTGTGTGTGTGTGTGTGTGTGTGTGTGTGTGTGTGTTCGTCTACATTTATAAAGCTAATGAAGCTTCTTTAGAGTTTGGGTTTTAGTGTGAGGGGCTTTAGGATGGAGCATAAGAAAAGGGGCGGGGCTTCGCGGCGCGCTCTCCTCTCCTCGCCCCGCCCACCTCAACTTCATCAGCGTCACGTTCACAAACTGTTTGAAATCGCGTTGAGCGCCCGCAGCGCAGCAGCTCAGCACGAACGCATTCTCACACCGAATGACGGATTAAATGAACGCGGCACGCGGGCGTGTGCAGGTCTGGATTAAAGGTGAACTGAATGGCTCGCTCTGAAAGGTTGGTTCTAATCGGGACTTTTTGCTTCTGAACTATGCGAACTCTGTTTGTTCTGTGGGGGAGGGAACGCAGCGCAGCGGAGCAGATGAGCGCTGGGGTTGAGAATCGACTGTGTTTGTGTTTGTGTTATTATTCTGTTTATTACACTAAAAACACAAAGCTCTATGAGCTGCGTGAACACACCCCTCATAACCTGCTTCAGTTTATAAACAATGTTTTAAAGACATCTTTCTGCTGAGGTTTCAGTTATATAATCATATTATACACTATATTTACTATTAAAGCAACCAAAAATACTCCATCCATTATCTGGGGGATGGGGGGGGTGTTCCTCATGCCCATCCAGGGGAGAACGTCTCGGGCGCTGGGCAGAAACACCCAGGACAGGGGGGCAATCTATCACTGGGCACACACTCACTCACACAAACACACTCTATATGGGGCAATTTGGAGAATTCAATTGACCTTGATCCATGTTTTTGGACTGTGGGAGGAAACCGGAGAACCCGGAGGAAGCCCATGTGGACACTGGGAGAAGTGGCTTAGTGGTTAGCATGTTCTCCTCTCAGCACTAGGGATTCCCAGTTCGAATCCCCATCTGGGTGGAGTTTCCATGTTCTCCCCGTGTCCGCATGGGTTTCCTCCGGGTTCTCCGCTTTCCTCCCACAGTCCAAAAACATGGATCAAGTCAATTGAGTTCTCCAAATTGCCCCATATAGAGTGTGTGTGTGTGTGTGAGTGTGTGCTCAGTGATGGATTGGCGCCCTGTCCTGGGTCTATCTGCCCAACGCCCGAGACGTTCTCCCCTGGATGGGCATGAGGAACCCAACCACGACCCTAATAGAGGATAAAGCGGAAGATAATGAATGAATGAATAATGATGATGATGATGATAATAATAATAAAAACAGGTTTCCCGCTTCAGGGCTCAGTTTTAAGGGATGGTGAAGGAACTGGGTAAAGGGTCCTGAAGTGTTTTTTTTTTTTTTTTTCTATTTTATTATTTTTTAATTGAAACACCAGTCCACTTATTTACAAATGTTAAAATTAATTTAATACAACTGTATCTTTTCTAAGGCGGCACGGTGGTTTAGTGGTTTAGCATGTTCTCCTCTCAGCGCTAGGGATTCCTGGTTCTAATCCCAATCTGGGTGGAGTTTCCATGTTCTCCCCGTGTCCGCGTGGGTTTCCTCCGGGTTCTCCGGTTTCCTCCCACAGTCCAAAAACATGGATATAATAATAATACATTTTATTTCATAGGCGCCTTTCTGACACTCAAGGACACCTTACAGTTTACAATTGGATATAAAAAAAATAATGATAATAATAATAATAAATAAAATAATAAATTATTTTATATAATTTATATATATATATATATATAAATTATATATAATTTTATATATAAGGTAAATTGAAGGCTCTAAATTGCCCCATATAGAGTGTGTGCGTGTCTGTGTGAGTGAGTTTGTGCTCAGTGATAGATTGGCGCCCTGTCCTGGGTGTATCTGCCCAGCGCCCGAAACGTTCTCCCCTGGATGGTCATGGGGAACCCCCCTGCAACCCTAGTAAAGAATTAAGCGGAAGATAATGAATGAATGAATACAGTTGCAAATGCTAGATATAGACCCAAGCTTAAATTTGAATTGAGCTTATAAATATAAGTATAATAATTAAAGTTGTATTTATGTAAATATTCCCTCTCCCCAATATTTTACTGTAATGTACTTATTATTATTATTATTTTATTATTATTATTATTATTATTGTTATTATTATTGTTATTGTTATTGTTGTTGTTGTTATTATTATTATTGTAGTGTTTTATTTGACCTAATGATTAAACGTTTAGTTGTCTGGATGCAGGGAGTCTGGTGGGTTGATCATTCCTGCACCTGCCAGGCATTAAGTCATTAAACATCCAATAAAGGAACAATGGGCTTTTTGACGTCTAACAATGATGGTAGGAAATATGTGTCCTGTATTACAATGTGGACGTCCCTGTTAATCATGGAACCTTATTTTCAAAACCAGGTATTTTAATGTTAATGAATTTAGATTTTTAGATGGGGAGACTTCTTATACACAATATAAATTCACTGGCCACCTTAGTAGGTAACGTCTTTTGTATCTATACTCATTGTCCATTTTATCAGTTCCATCCATCCATCCATTATCTTCTGCTTTATCCTATATTAGGGTTGCAGGGGGGTTCCCCATGCCCATCCAGTGGAGAACATTTCGGGCGCTGGGCAGATACACATAGGACAGAAGCGCCAATCTATCACTGAGCACACACTCACACAAACACACTCTATATGGGGCAATTTTGGAGAATTCCTCCCACAGTCCAAAAACATGGACCAAGGTCAATTGAATTCTCCAAATTGCCCCATATAGAGTGTGTGTTTGTGTGAGTGAGTGTGTGCTCAGTGATAGATTTGCACCCTGTACCCTGGATGCCCCCCCCATTAAAGGCTTTGATTTTTCATTATTTTGAAGTTATTTAAGTTCCAAACACAATTACATTAGAGTATTTGTTTATAGATTTTTCGACTAATCGAAAAAAAGAAAAAAAAATCTAAACTTAAACTAATTAAAATAACATGACCGATTTCTATGGCTTAGTGGTTAGCATGTTCTCCTCTCAGCACTAGGGATTCCCGTTTTGAATCCCCATCTGGGTGGAGTTTCCATGATCTTCCCGTGTCTGCATGGGTTTCCTCCGGATTCTCCGGTTTCCTCCCACAGTCCAAAAACATGGATCAAGGTCAATTGGGTTCTCCAATGTGCCCCGTATAGAGTGTGTTTGTGTGAGTGAGTGTGTGCCCAGTGATAGATTGGCACCATTATCTTCCGCTCTATCCCCATGCCCATCCAGGGGAGAACGTTTCAGGCGCTGGGCAGATACACCGAGGACAGTTCTCGAAACGTTCTCCCCTGGATGGGCATGGGGATAAAGCGGAAGATAATGGATGGATGGATGACCGATTTCTAAGCTTTGGAAAATATCCCTCTCTAAATCAGTGCCTATAGTTTTGCTCAATGCCACTCCCACATCCCAATGACTTCATGATCCTTTACCTGTATTGAATGAGTTTGCTGTGTTTACACTCTCTGTGTTTGTTACGGACGACAACTTGCCCAAAAATGCTGAACTGCACATTCGCTTCATTAAAATAAAACCTGAATGTGAACCAGCTGGCTGTGAATAAACACATCTGGCTTATTAGACATACTCTTGTAATTAAGCATGTCGATTGATCCAGTTTCATGAAGCAAATTGCACATTTAATTAGTCCTGGTGATAAATGAAGGGGTTTTATGAAGGAAAAATTGTCGTTCACGATGCTGTTAAATGGACGACCAGGCCGATTGAAGGATACAAGACAGATGAAGCCTGTAAAGTTGCGTGTTTTATTTTCAGATGAAAGTTCCGTTTAAGACTCGGAGAGCGTTTATGAATGTGGATCCGTTGGCAGAATGAAGGAAATTTGTGCAAAGTCCCTTAAAATTCTCTTTACTGCCCGTTAAAGATGTTTGGTGCTGGGAAGTTAAGTAGATGATGGTTTCAACAGCTGCTCATATAATTCAGAAAATACATCTTTGAATTGGATGTAATCGAGATGTTCTAATCCACACACTCACACACACTCGCACACCTGGGATAGCAATGCCTGTCCGTGATCTCTATAGCATGTTTCTTTAGGTCTTCAGCCAAAGAAACCCAGCCGTGTAGACTAAACACCCACTGGTGCAAAAAAAAACCTTTCTACCAGTGTGTGTGTGTGTGTGTGTGTGTGTGTGTACGTGTGTACGAACCATGTTTATGTGAGGTTATCTAACTGATCGTTGTTTTGACAAAGGAGAGCTTTTGAGACGAGGAAACGTCTCGTAGTGCTCCTCCATGGGGCATACTGTCTACATCTGGATTTTTGGGCGGCCCTGCTGTTATAACACCAGCAATGTCCTATTATGGTTCCTGTTTCTATGAGCCTGAAAAAAAAAATGGTGGAAAGTCAGCCCAGACCTGCCAGCGTTACGAGTGGTGGAATGTATCTGTATGATTTAAGGGGCCAAGAGTCAGAGCTTTGGCATGTTAATGACACGCAAGTCTCTCAAGCAAGACCGAAAGGTGGACTGGGATTTGTCCTCCAACTGAATGACATTGTGAGCCTGAACTCCGAGAGGCTTTGAAAATATTTATGATTAGTTAATTAATCAAACTAATTAATCCCTCCATCCATTAGCTTCCACTTCATCCTCTACTAGGGTCGCGGAGGAGGGGGGATGTTTCTGGCGCTGGGCAGATACACCCAGGTCAAGGCGCTCACACAGACCCACACACACTCTATATGGGGCAATTTGGAGCATTTAATTGACCTTGATCCATGTTTTTGGACTGTGGGAGGAAACCGAGAACCCGGAGGAAACCCACGCGGACATGGGGAGAACATGGAAATTCCACCCAGATTGGGATCTGAACCTGGATATCCTAGTGCTGAGAGGAGAACATGCTAACCACTAAGCCACCGTGCCGCCGGTGCCAGGATCCGGTGCGTTAGTTTTGTAGCGACGATCCATTCTGGATGGTACTAGGAGGGCGTTAGAGGGTTTGTATAGCGATCGATCTTCCATCCTTACTAGATTGCGGGGGGGTTCCTCATGCCCATTTTAGTCTCGGGCGCTGGGCAGATACACCCAGGACAGGGCACCAATCTATCACTGGACACACACTCACTCACACAGACACACTCTATATGGGGCAATTTGGAGAATTTAATTGACTTGATCCATGTTTTTGGACTGTGGGAGGAAACCAGGCATGGGGAGAACATGGAAACTCCACCAGATTGGGATTCGAACCAGGAATTCCTAGAACTGAGAAGAGAACATGTTAACCACTAAGCCACCGTGCCGCCCCCAGGTTTGTGTATTTGATATTTAATGAAACAATTAACTTGTGGCCTCAATAAAATCTAATTGTAAGACTTTTTAAGTTGAAAAACCAATGGAGTACAAAATGAATGCAGTTAAGCAGGAAGTTTAGGTTTAATAAAGATGAAACTTAGCAAACCCAGCTGTGAGGTTTAAAAGTCAGAGATTTGGCTCCATTTTAAAGACAGCATTGGACTCTTACAGCGCAGAGACCACCTACACTGTACTTCCACAGAGTTTCACAACCCCCCCACTTCTGCTTATTCAGCTCCTCTCTCTTGTTCTAATGGAAATGTGTTTGGTTCAGTCTCGGGGGTTCTGTCTCGGGGTTCTGTCTCGGGGTTCTGTCTCGGGGTTCTGTCTCGGGGTTCTGTCCCTGGGTTCAGTCTCGAAGTTCAGTCCCTGGGTTCTGTCTCGGGGGTTCTGTCTCGGGGGTTCTGTCTCGGGGGTTCAGTCCCGGGGTTCAGTCCCTGGGTTCTGTCTGTTGGCTCTGAGGTAAAATAAATGTTAAAAACAGAATTCAGCTTTTAAATTGTTACATAATGTTTATGAAACATGTGAGTCTGGCCAATTGATCACATGAGTGTGTGTGTGTGTGTGTGTGTGTGTGTGCGCGCGCCTTATTGTCTGTGAGTTTCTCTGTGTCTCTGTGAGCTTCTGTGTGTGTGTGCATTATAACCTGTGTGTGTGTGTCAGTTTGTGTCTCTGAGTCATGGTCTGTCTCTGTGTGTGTGTGTGTGTGTGTGTGTGTGTGTGTGTGTGTGTGTGTGTGTGTGTGTGTGTGTGTGTGTTTGTCTCTATCTGTGTGTGTGTTTTTGGGTGTCTCTGTGTGTGTCTGTCTATGTGATCCTCCGTGTGTCTGTGTGTGTGGATCAGGGTCTGTGTGCATTTCTGTGTGTGTGTGTGTGTGTGCCTGTGTGCATCTCTGTGTGTGTGTGTGTGTGTGTGTGCATCTCTGTGTGTGTGTGTGTGTGTGTGTGTGTGTGTGTGTGTCTGTTTCTGTCTGTGTCTGTGTCATGGTCTGTCTCTCTCTCTGTGTGTCTGTGTTCATCTTTGTGTCTTTTGGGTCTCTCTGTGTGCACGTCTGTGTGTGTGTTCCTCTGTGTACTGTGCACCTGTGTGTGTGTGTCTGTGTGTGTGTCTGTGTGTGTGCCCAAGTGCCTGTGTCTGTATAAGGCTTCTGTGTGTCTCTCTGTACGTCTTTGTGCCTGTGTGTTTCTGTATCTGTATCTGTGTGTCTCTGCCTCTGTGTGTCTGTATTTGTGTTTGTGTGTGTGTTTGTCTGTGTGTGTGTCTGTGCACGTCTCTGTTTCAGTGTCTGTGTGTATGTTTGTGTGTGTATGTGTGTTTTTCTGTGTACATCTCTGTTTGAGTGTGTGTGTGTGTGTGTGTGTGTGTGTGTGTGTTTGTCTGTGCACGTCTCTGTTTCAGTGTCTTTGTGTATCTGTGTGTATGTTTGTGTGTGTGTGTGTGTGTGTGTCCGAGTGTGTGTCTCTGTTTCTGTGTGTGCCTCTGTATCTGTGTGTGTGTGTCTCTTTTTCTATGTCTGTCTGTGTATCTGTGTCTGTGTTTGTCTCTGTGTGTGTGTGTCTTTGTTTCCGTGTCTGGCTTTGTATCAGTGTGTGTTTGCGCGCATGTCTCTGTTTGTGTCTGTGTGTGTGTGTCCGAGTGTGCATCTTTGTTTCAGTGTATCTGTGTGTGCCTCTCTATCTGTGTGTATTTGTGTTTGTGTCCCTGTGTGTGTATGTGTGTGTGTGTGTGTGTGTGTGTTTTGTCTGTGTGTGTGTCTGTGCACGTCTCTGTTTCAGTGTCTGTGTGTGTGTGTGTGTGTGTGTGAGTATGTGTGTTTTTCTGTGTACATCTCTGTTTCAGTGTGTATGTTTGTGTGTGTGTGTGTTTGTTTTTTGTGCACATCTCTGTTTCAGTGTGTGTGTGTGTGTGTGTCTGTGCACGTCTCTGTTTCAGTGTCTTTGTGTATCTGTGTGTATGTTTGTGTGTGTGTATGTGTGTGTCCGAGTGTGTATCTCCGTTTCAGTGTCTGTGTGTGCCTCTGTATCTGTGTGTCTTTGTGTTTGTGTGTGTGTCTGTGCACGTCTCTCTTGTTTCATTGTCTGTGTCTATGTTTGTGTGTGTGTGTTTGTTTTTTGTGCACATCTCTGTTTCAGTGTGTGTGTGTGTGTCTGTGTGTATGTTTGTGTGTGTGTGTGTGTGTGTTTTTCTGTGTACATTTGTTTCAGTGTGTGTGTGTGTTTGTCTGTGTGTGTGCACGTCTCTGTTTTAGTGTCTTTGTGTATCTGTGTATGTTTGTGTGTGTGTGTGTGTGTGTGTGTGTGTGATAGTCTTAACACTTCTTGGTAGAAGTGAAGAATGTGAGGTTTGTGGTGCTGCTTGCTGCTGATGCTGTGATTGTGTACAGTTCTTGCTCTTATGTTTGTGTACACGGTACGGAGGTGTTGATTCACCCATTAGAACCTCACATCTGTTTCTTATAACAATAAATCTCCACTCGGTACCTTTTTTATGTGTTCAAACCCAAACATCATTTCCTTTTCCTAGCAAAAAAAACGAGGTCCAAATCTTCCATCCAGAGGTTTGGGGTTTGGTGGAGGGGAGGAAACGAGGTTCCAGGGTTTTTTTTCTTTCTTTCTTTCCATGGTTTGTTATTTTACTTTCTTCAGTTTGGGGGCCTTGAAGGAACCCGAGACTCTGATTTCAAATGAGTGGAAAACGCAGCCGGAGTCTGAAGCCCCTCCTGAACCTCGCAAGGGTTAATCAGTTAAGTGTGTGGACTTGATGAGCGAATGAGATCATTCAAACCATACAATACAAACAAGCAGACATGGTTACAGCGCAGGCGGAGTTTGGCAATTGGTTGGGATCGCTGATTGGGGGGGGGGGGGGGTTACGATAATCAGAAGTATGTGGCCACGCTTTCGCTGTCAGGATTTAAACTGAGCACATTGTTTTATTCATTCATCCATCATCTTGGCGGCACGGTGGCTTAGTGGTCAGCACGTTCGCCTCTCAGCACTAGGGATTCCCGGTTTGAATCCCCATCTGGGTGGAGTTTCCATGTTCTCCCCGTGTCCACGTGGGTTTCCTCCGGGCTCTCCAGTTTCCTCCCACAGTCCAAAAACATGGATCAAGTCAATTGAGTTCTCCAAATTGCCCCAGATAGAGTGTGTATGCGTGCGTGTCTGTGTGAGTGAGTGTGTGCCCAGCGATAGATTGGCGCCCTGTCCTGGGTGTATCTGCCCAGTGCCTGGATGGGCATGGGGAACCCCCCCCCACAACCCTAATATAGGATGAAGCGGAAGATAATGAATGAATGAATGAATGAATGAATCCATCATCTTCTGCTTTATCCTCTGACACGCACAAACACACTCTATATGGGGCAATTTGGAGAATTCAATCGCCCTTGATCCATGTTTTTGGACTGTGCGAGGAAACCGGAGAACCCGGAGGAAATCCATGCGGACACGGGGAGAACATGGAAACTCCACCCAGATGGGGATTCGAACCGGGAATCTGAGCGCTGAGAGACGAACGTGCTAAACCACTAAGCCACCGTACCACCTGGAAATATTTTTGTATTAAACATTTTTTTGGTTTACTAACCATTAAAATGGATATACTGTATATTGGCCACTTTGAGTAAAAGAATCTGCAGAAATAAGTGCTGTAATACGCTTTATGATTGTAAGCTTGTCTAATTTATTGCCTTAAAAACCTAGGTGTTTAAGTATACGTCCTTCAACAGGTCGTATTTTATTAGTTTCCATGATGTCCTCACTTTAAATATATATGTTCTCGCACAGGCGTCGTAAACCGTGTAGGAACTGTGGTTCAGGATGGCGATGGGTTCAGGTGTGCTTTGAGAGCCAAATATTTTCCGTCAAAGTTCAATCCAGATGCTGAGTATGGAGTCTGAAGCTGTTCTATTTGGACAGCTGTGACCGGGTCATGACCAGGTCGTCACCCTAGCGTCCATCGTTTAACCTGTTGTGTTTGGTCTCGCTGTCTTGAGTGAAACTCTGTGTATTCAGACCAAACAAAATCAGAGGCTCAAACCCTGAATTGTTTTCTGCCTTCTCTTCAGGTTATTCTCTCTGTTTGGGTAAATCGTACTTCTTTCGTTTCAACCACCCAGAGGAGGCCAGTCGTATGAAGAGCATGCTTCCTCAGAAGAGTCCCGTTTCTCCACTGGTCTACAGCACAGGTAAAGTCCTCCGCTCTTAACCATTCCCTTTATGTTCTAATAGTGCTGTGATTGTGTCAACAACACAGTGGAAACCCTAATGCTTAACGATAAATACTTGTGTTGTTAGTTATTTAATTAATAAGAGATTATAAAACGGGCTATTTGTTACACGCTCAGTTAGTCCCCTTTTCTCTGTTCTTTGATGATCAGGACCCCCGTATAAGACCACCACAGATCACATCCTATTTGGTTGGTGTATAATTTTCGGCACTACAGGGACTTATAGTGGTCAAGTAGAATTGTGTTGTGTTGGTTGGAGTATTTATCAAAAGGTGTACGCAACAAAAGTGGGAGTGCCAAAAAAAAGGTTGGTATACCCAATAAAAGTAGGTGTATAAACAAAAGTAGGGGTAACCAACAAAAGATGGCGTACATAACAAAAGTGGGTGTTACCGAACAAGGTGGGCACACTGAACAAAAGTGGGCGTGCCTAACAAAGAGTTGGTATACCCAAAAAATTTGTATCGAACAAAAGTAGGGGTAACCAACAAAAGATGACGTACATAATCAAAGTGGGCGTACCGAACAAAGTGGGTGAACCGAACAAAGTGGGTGTGCCAAAAAAAAGAGTTGGTATACCCAATAAACGTAAGTGTATTAAACAAAAGTAGGGGTAACCAACAAAAGATGGTGTACCGAACAAAGTGGGCGTACCAAACAAGGTAGGTGCGCTGAACAAAAGTGGGCGTGCCTAAAAAAAGAGTTGGTATACCCAATAAAAGTGTATCGAACAAAAGTAGGGGTAACCAACAAAAGATGGTGTACATAATCAAAGTGGGTGTACCGAACAAAGTGGGCGCACTGAACAAAAGTGGGCGTGCCTAAAAAGACTTGGTATACCCAATAAACAAAAGCAATAAAATTGTATAGAATAAAAGTAGGGGTACCTAACAAAAGTAAGCATAGTGAGTGCACCTTACAAAAGTGGGCGTACCCAAGAAAAGCGAGCAGGCCTAAAAAAAAAAGTAGGTATACCTAATAAATGTGGGTGCAATGAACAAAAGTGGGCGTACCCTACAAAACTTGGAAGAACCAAACAAAAGTGGGAGTACCCAAAAAAGTAGCCAACTATAGTGGCCTTTTTTTAGGGTGTACCTAAAAAAAAAAAGATATATACAATGAAAGTAGGTGTATCGAACAAAAGTGGTAATACCCAACAACAGTGGGCGGCCAAAGAGTGTTTACACAGCTTATGGAACCTTCCATATGTAATAATATTTCACTACTACTAATATTATACTGGGGTCATGGGTGGGTTCCCCATGCCCCTCCAGGGGAGAATGTTTCGGGCACTGGGCAGATACACCCAGGACAGGACGCCAATCCATCACTGGGCACACTCACTCACACAGACACACAAACACTCTATATGGGGCAATTTGGAGAATTCAATTGACTTGATCCATGTTTTTGGACTGTGGGAGGAAACCGGAGAACCATGAGGAAACCCACGCAGACACGAGGAGAACATGGAAACTCTACCCAGATTGGGATTTCAAACCTGGATGCCTAGCGCTGAGAGGAGAACATTCTAACCACTAAGCCACCGTACCGCCCTCACGCACTGAGACCATTTTTGTTTTTTTCCAGTAGAACATTTGTGGTCTTCCATGGACTATTAAGTCACATTCAGGCTTTGACAACAAATACACTTAATAACTTAATTTCTTTCTAAATATAGAGAATATTTTCTGATGCTTTTAAATATCTGAGCGGTGATGCACCACTGCAGCGCTTTAAACAAGACTTCACAAATGATGTCTCATAATATTAGATTGAAGTCTAATGTGTTCTGCACTGCAGACGAGGGCTGATTCCACCCACGTTATAGTGCGCAAAATAGTGTTTCATATATCGCACCACTTGTTTTATGCCCTTTCTTCCCACTTGCACATAGGATACTAAATGTAGGTGGGTCGGTTGGATGCCTCTGATTGGATCATCACCGTAATGACAAGTGGTGTCAACGGGAGAGGGCAAAACAAAAAGAGCAAACATCTACTGGAGCTGAATAAATTGTTGCTTGGCGTAATTATAGTTATTATGCCATCACTGGTACCACAAAACAGTACTGTTTATTATAGACGTGTGCATACTGGGTCAGCATTGTAAATATGGGATGTCCCGACGTAGTTGTTTAGATCATATTCCCATTATTTATTCATGGAATTTGGCCAAAGCTTTTTTTATTGAACTTTTTTTTATGGGTTGGATTTTAATTTATTTATTAAAAACCACTCTGCTATGGAAGGCGGCGCGGTGGCTTAGTGGTTCGCATGTTCGTTTCTCAGCGCTGGGGATCCAGGTTCAAATCCAAATCTGGGTGGAGTTTCCATGTTCTCTCCGTGTCTGTGTGGGTTTCCTCCCACAGTTCAAAAGCATGGATTCAGGGTAAACTGAATGCTGTAAATTGCCCCATATAGAGTGTGTATGTGTGTGAATGAGTGTGTGTTCAGTGAGAGATTGGCACCCTGTCCTGGGTGTATCTGCCCAGCGCCCGAGACATTCTCCCCCCCCGACCCTAGTAGAGGATAAAGCGGAATATAATGGATGGATGGATCAGTTTTCATCGGTTTCAGATTTCACGGATTGTTTGCGGATGGATTAGCAACGGAAACCGAGATTTCACTGTATATTTAAAAAATGTGCAGCATTATGGTTACCATAGTAACCACCCTTCATTTAATAATAATGAAACGTAAATATAACCCGACTATTTGAAATGTGGATTTTGTTCATTTCTTAAAATTCTTAAAGCCATTGCTCTTACATTTACTTTGCGTGTGTGTGTGTGTGTGTGTGTGTGTGTGTGTGTGTGTGTATATATATATATATATATATATATATATATATATATATATATATATATGTGTGTGTGTGTGTATGTGTGTTTTTTGAAGGCATATTTTTAATAAATTGGTTTGGTTTATAGGGTAGTACAATGGTTTAGTGGTTAGCATGTTCTTCTCTCAGCGTTTTTAAAGGTATTTTTTTAAATTAAATTTTTTTTTTTTTAATGAATTGGTTTGGTTTGGTTTGTGGGCGGTGCGGTGGCTTAGTGGTTTAGCATGTTCTCCTCTCAGCACTAGGGAAACCCGGTTCGAATCCCAATCTGGGTGGAGTTTCCATGTTCTCCCCGTGTCCATGTGGTTTTCCTCCGGTTTCCTCCCACAGTCCAAAAACATGGATCAAGGTCAATTGAATTCTCCAAATTGCCCCATATAGAGTGTGTCTGTGAGTGAGTGTGTGCTCAGTGATAGATTGGCGTCTGTCCTGGGTGTATCTGTCCAGCAACGTTCTCCCCTGGATGGGCATGGGGAACCCCCCCCACGACCCTAATAGAGGATAAAGCGGACACATTAAGTATACAGTAAAAAAAATGTATCTTAATTAACCCCTATGGACCAGCATTGTTGTCCTTCCTTTTAAGTACCCAGGCTTTCCTCTGTCCTGCTGGACAGGTGTGCACCATCAACCACAGTACATACCCTCACTGCTGAAGTCTTTTGAAGTCTGTGGTGTTTTCTAAGGGTCCTGACGTCTTGTGGAATGTCTCCCTGTCTCTATAGTGATGCGGTTTGTTATCGCTGGTGATTGATAGCCAGGCTCTGTCTGCGCATGGTGCCTTATAAATTCCCCAAATGCCAAGCAAGGCTTGTGGGACCTCCGGGGTTCGTTTCTTTGTTTTCTTCTGGAATAGTTAAGTGCTGGGCTAATTTTGTATTCTTCTCTTAATGTATGCTTCCAGGCAGTGTGACGCAGCTGCTAAAACAGCTAAGCTAATTTACCTTTATTTCAGTAGGACTCGTAAAACGTGCTTTTAATTAGAAGCACCTACTTTATGACTTCACGGCTAACGTTATACTTACCGCCACGAGCAAACATCTTCATCAAGAGCGACGTAGATCAGGATTTTATATTCCCGTTTGAGTGAATTATTGAATCCCAATCAGGATGGAGGGTTCTTGTTCTCCCCGTTTCCTCCCACAGTTCAAAAACTTGGATTCAAGGCAAAATTGAATGCTCGTAGTTGCCCCATATAGAGTGTGTGTGAGTGAGTCTGTGTCCTGTGATAGATTGGCTCCCTGTTCTGGGTGTATCTGCCCAGCGCCCGAAACGTTCTCCCCTAAAACCTCATGTCTTGTTCATGAGCATAGTGGCTTAGTGGTTAGCATGTTCTCCTCTCAGTGCTAGGGATTCCCGGTTCGAGTCCCCATCTGGGTGGAGTTTCCATGTTCTCCCCGTGTCCGCGTGGGTTTCCTCCGGGTTCTCCGGTTTCCTCCCACAGTCCAAAAACATGGATCAAGTCAATTGAGTTCTCCAAATTGCCCCCTATAGAGTGTGTCTGTGTGAGTGAGTGTGTGCCCAGTGATGGATTGGCGTCCTGTCCTGGGTGTATCTGCCCAGCGCCCGAGACGTTCTCCCCTGGATGGGCATGGGGAACCCCACCGTAACCCTAATAGAGGATAAAGTGGGAGATAATGAATGAATGAATGACATACCATATAAAGCACAAGGGTGGTATAGTGGCTTAATGGTTAGCATGTTCTCCTCTCAGAACTGGGGATTCCAGGTTCGAATCCCAATCTGAGTGGAGTTTCCATGTTCTCCCCGTGTCCGCGTGGGTTTCCTTCGGGTTCTCCAGTTTCCTCCCACAGTTCAAAAGTATGGATTCAAGGCAAAATTGAATGCTTCAAATTGCCCCATGAAGTGTGTGTCTGTGTGCCTATTTTGGTTGTATTTTGCTGAGTCTTCGTGATTTTAGATCAATTTTTAAACATTTTGTTTTGCATATACTGTACATGTAGAAGCCCCTGGATGGGCATGGTCCCTCCCCCGTGACCCCGGTAGAGGATTAAGTGAAAGATAATGAATGAATGGATGAATAAATGGAAATGTGTGCCTCACTTTTCATCGGTTTCAGATTTCGCGGATGGATTAACAACGAAAACGGAGATTCCACTGTTCGTTTTTTAAAATGCGCAGCATTCCGGTTGCCGTGGTAACCACCCTTCATTTAACTAAATATAACTCGACTATTTGAAATATGGATTTTCATTCATTGAGGTCAAGTTCAACAATTTCTTAAAGCAATTGCTCTTAAATTCACTTTGCATGTATGTATATGTTTTTAAAGGCAATTTTTTTTAAATAAATTGGTTTGGTTTGTGGGTGGCACGGTGGCTTAGTGGTTAGCATGTTCTCCTCTCAGCGCTAGGGATTCCAGGTTTGAATCCCAATCTGGATGGAGTTTCCATGTTCTCAACGTGTAGGATGACCAGATGTCCCGCTTTGTGCGGGACAGTCCCGCAATTTCGTTACTTTTCAGGCGTCCTGCAAATTGAGACGTTGTCCCGCTTTGTTATTGAAAGTCAGACTTCAGTTTTGAAATGCGTGTTTTATAGTCTGCCATTGGACGGCTGTGTTATCTGTTATCGGGGGAGAGGCGGGCTGTTTGAATGTCAACCAATCGGGAACGCGGGCGCATGTTAAGGGCCCGCACACCAACACAAACAATGCAAATCAGGTCAGAATATATATATATATATATGTGTGTGTGTGTTTTAATTTGGCAGTGCATTGGTGTCCCACACAATTGGTGACCCACATTGTCCCACACAAACATAGTCTTTGTCCCAAATCTGGTGAATTGGAATCTGGTCACCCTATCACCGTGTCCACGTGGGTTTCGTCCGGGTTCTCCGGTTTCCTCCAAAACATGGATCAAGATCAATTGAATTCACAAAATTGCCCCATATAAAGTGTGTCTGTGTGAGTGAGTGTTTGCTCAGTGATAGATTGGCGCCCTGTCCTGGGTGTATCTGCCCAGTGTCTGAAATGTTCTCCCCCCACGACCTTAGTAGAGGATAAAGCAGAAGATAATGGATGGACGGATGGATGGTTTATGACTTAATGATCATGAGACCAGTTGAAAACCCATGAAATAGCAGATGGGCAAAGAGGTAGAAAAACATTACTCTGAGCCAATTATGGTGATGCTGCTTTAATTAGTGTGATTGCCTACTAATTAGTGTGTTTACTGATTAAACCATGAACCAGAAAACAAACTCCTTTGTAATGGGTCGGGACCGAATGGGGTGGCCCGGACACTGGGTTTTTATAGAAATATAAATATAGCAGCATATAAATATTTAAGCATGTAGCAGAAACTATGTATATGAGTATAAAACAAGCAAAATATTAAAAAATAATATTTTTAAAAAGCACCCCAATATCGTGTTAAACGACTTTATCCTAAATGAATTCTGCTTGCAAAGTATAAAATTTAGTAGGAAATGGGCAATTTATCCATAGAAAACAAAATCAATGAAATGCCACTAATTAATTGGTAATTTAAAAAAAATTGATTAATGTGTTGTCATTGACGATGAACGATTGTTTTAGCTTAATAGGATAATGGGAAGTGGGTGAAATAGCATTTGCCATTTTTTACCAGACACTAATTATAGGGGGGGTAATTAATTCATTCATTCATTATCTTCGGCTTTATCCTCTATTAGTGTCGTGGGAGGTTCCCCATGCCCATCCAGGGGAGAATGTTTCGGGTGCTGGGCAGATACACCCAGGACAGGGCACCAATCTATCACTGGGCACACACTCACTAACACAGATACACACTCTATATGGGGCAATTTGGAGAGTTCAATTGACTTGATCCATGTTTTTGGACTGTGGGAGGAAACCGGAGAACCCGGAGGAAACCCACGGGGAGAACATGGAAACTCCACCCAAATAGGGATTCGAACCAGGAATCCCTAGCGCTGAGAGGCGAACGTGCTGACCACTAAGCCACCGCGCCGCCCTATAATAATAATAATAATGAAAATAATAATTAAAAAATTGTTTGTCGATAGCTGTTATCAGCTCATTTAACTTGGTCTACGTTTTAACTTAGTACTTTAACTAAAGCATTTTGAAAAAGTCGCTGATGATTTTTAATAAAAGGACGTTTTGTTCTCCGCGAGCACATGACTGGAATTAGGAAACTCTTTCACAGTCCATGTCTGGCTGCACACCAGCACTTTCACTTTAGGAATTTGACCTTTATGGATCACTCGATGCCAACGCCACTTTAAATCACTTAACGTTTCTACTTTACATATATTTCCATGATTTGCCAGCTTTTTTGAGCATATTTAACTGTGCGTTAGGCCGTAAAGTGAGATCAGGAGAGAAGTTCTAGCGACATCTGTAATTTCCTGTTGCTTTTTTTTCAGAGTTCTCTGAATGCTTTGGGTGAAATCTTTCCAGATGTCCAGAAACAAAAGAGACATTACTCAGTTTTTAATCTTTTACTCATACTGTTGTGAATTGGAGGCGAATCACAACAGTATGAGTAACGCAAAGTTAACGAAACGCAAATATAACCCGACTATTTGAAATATGGATTTTCGTTCATTGAGGTCAAGTTCCACAAGTTCTTAAAGCAATTGCTCTTAAATTCACTTTGCATGTATGTATATGATTAAATAGGTTTTTAAAGGATATTTTTTTTAATGAATTGGTTTGGTGCCCAGCGATGGATTGGCGTCCTGTCCTGGGTCTATCTGCCCGGCGCCCGGGACGTTCTCCCCTGGATGGGCATGGGGAACTCCACCGTGACCCTAATAGAGGATAAAGCGGGAGTGAATTAATGGAATGAATGAATTGGTTTGGTTTGTGGGTGGCGCGGTGGCTTAGTGGTTTAGCATGTTCTCCTCTTAGTGCTGGGGACTCCCGGTTCGAATCCCCATCTGGGTGGAGTTTCCATGTTCTCCCCATGTCTGGGTTTTCCACTTTCCTCCCACAGTCCAAATACTGTACATGGATCAAGGTAAATTGAATTCTTCAAATTGCCCCATATAGAGTGTGTCTGTGTGTGTGAGTGAGTGCCCAGCGATAGATTGGCGCCCTGTCCTGGGTGTACCCTGCATCCGAGACGTTCTCCCCTGGATGGACATGGGGACCCGCGACCCTAATAGAGGATAAAGCGGACGATAATGGATGGATGGATGTTGTGAATCGGTGCAATCGTGGGTGGGGTTTGCATGTGTGGCACGTTCTCAATGATCCAGATCTAATTATTTTTAGGAAATGTCATCACACTTTTGGGAAACTATAAGTTTCGAGCTGTGGTTCTAACACTTTTTAGACCAAGTACCACTCATTATTAACTCAAAACTTTAAGTACCACCATGTTTTTTGTCACGGAGCAACATATGGCAAACATTCATTAAATGTGAGGTGCATATTAAAACAATAACATAAAAGAGGGCGTGGCATTAATGTGAATAAAACGGGTATCGTACGGTGCAATGTGTAGTGGAGTACAGTTACACCTTTTTCCCATGATTTATTCCTAGTGGTGAGCATGTCTTTCAGCGCTGGCAATCCAGGTTTAAATCTTGATCCGGGTGGAGATCTGGATGAAAACATTTGAACCTGGATCCCCAGCTAACCTGCCCACCATTAAGCCACTGTGGGGTCCAGGTTGTGGATTATTGTGAATAAATCACGGGAAAGAGGTGTTACTGTATTCCGCTATGCATCGCACCCAACAATACCTCTTTTTGTGATTTATTCACAGTAATGCCAGGCCTTCTTGTGCCATCCATCCATCTATTTTCTTCCGCTTCATCCCCTACTAGGGTCACAGGGGGGTTCCACATGCCCATCCAGGGGAGAGCGTCTCAGGCGCTGGGCAAATACACCCAGGACAGGACACCAATCTATCACTGAGCACACTCACTCACACACACACACTCTATATGGGGCAATTTGGGGAATTCAATTTACCTTGATCCATGTATTTGGACTGTGGGAGGAAACCAGAGAACCCTGCGGAAACCCACACCGACACGCAGAGAGCATGGAAACTCCACCCAAATTAGGATTCTAACCAGGAATCCATAGCGCTGAGAGGAGAACATGCTAACCACTAAGCCACCGTGCCATATTGCTTCAATATACACTTAATTGATGTCGTTCCGTGATGAAAAACATGGTGGTTTGGGTTTGATAATGGGTGGTACTTGGTCTAAAAGGTTTGAGAACCCCTGTGTTATGAGTTTGCATGTGTCGGCATCAACGTTTGATCAGTCTGCGTCGTCCTGGGGATGAAGGCGGGATGAAGTCGGTCTGCGTCTGCCGTCGTAGTGGAACTGATGATAGAAAGTCAGCCCACATGTTAAATTCTTTTCTTCTGGCCGTCTTTCATCTGGGACGACTTCAAAAGAAGCTCACGGAAAAGCCTAAAGTTAGAGGCCCTGCGCTCCAGCAGACAGGGATGTGTAGAGGTTGTGTACTTAACAACCTCTTTGGTTGTGTGTAGGCTTTAAATACGTTGGTTTTTAATTTTTTACTCTCTTTCGCTTCGTAATATAGCTGAGAACTAGACCGTGGCTTCCATGCCAGCATGAAACAAATCGGTAATCCGAGCTGGACTTGAGCTTCATGCCAGGGACATTTTGTTAGGCAGAGCTTTACACTTTCACAGAATGGAAATGGCTTAAGTCCATTGGTGGGACGGTAATTCGTTCCACGAGTGCTTACAAGTTCAAGTAATTTATTAAGTTCAAAGTTATTTATTTATACAGCACTTTTTACAACAGTACATCATCACAAAGCAGCTTTACGGTGTTATAAGACTTTAAATCCCCAAAGAGCAAGCTGAAGCGACAGTGGCAAGAAAAAACTCCCTTTTACGTTGTTATTTAAGGAAGAAACCTTGTGAGGACCAAGACTCAGTGGGGGGCTCATCCTCCTTGGGTGGCCAGGCAGCATCAACAGTGTAGGACAGCCATGTACAGATATTAAACAAATGGAAAAACTCTAACAACTGTAAAACTATATGTGAGTCCATTAGGGGGCGTCCTGCAGGACCGCCAGTCCAATTAATATTCAGGTTCCATACAGTATTCGTCAGCAGAGCCATGGATGAAGATCTCCAGGAAGCCGGTCACACCTCAAAAGAAACAGACGAGGAAGGCAGTTAGAGCTGATAATAAAGCACGGCATTTAATTAATTAGTAATTAATTGACACAGTGCAGCATGTGACTCCGGCATCACTATTATATTATATAAACGCTGTTTACAATAGTACATCATCACAAAGCAGCTTTACAGAGTTATAAGCCTTTATACCTCCAAAGAGCAAACTGAAGAGACAGTGGCAAGACAAAACTTGCTGTTATGTTGTTATTTTAAGGAAGAAACCTTGTGAGGACCAAGACTCAGTGGGGGGCTCATCCTTGAGCGGCCGGCAGCATCAACAGTGTAGGACAGTCATGTACAGATCGTGTGGGAGGAAACCGGAGAACCCGGAGGAAACCCACACGGGGAGAACATGGAAACTCCACCCAGATTGGGATCCGAACCGGGAATCCCTAGTGCTGAGAGGAGAACATGCTAACCACTAAGCCACCGTGCCGCCCTTAGTTAAACATAATGGCACATAATAAAACACAGACAGACCTCAATGCCGTTTCTTTGTATTTATTTATTTTTTTTTTAAGCGAGCAGCCTTTAAATAACTGAAGTAAACAAAGTGTTCCGTTTGGTTCCGAGCACATGCGCTTTTAAATGAACGTTACCTTGATGTAGGTTTGTGCTGGCATGACTGAAAGCTTGTGAACAGCCAGCTTCACTCGGCCTCCTCTAATACTAAGTCTTGAATGTGGTTGAGGTCATGACTCTGGTCATGTACACCGAGCCTCGCGACCACACCAGTTTTTACTGCGCAGTGTTTTTGGAACGTGGCTTCTTTACAGCGCTGCCACTTTATTCTCACATTAAAAAAATGTACTGCTTGAAACTGCACTCGTAAATGAGTTTTCTTTTATTTTAATCAGAAATTAAATCATTGTATATAATTTCTTTGCTTATACACAATGACCTAACACTTGGCTCCATATTTGGAGAATTCAGTTGACCTTGATCCATGTTTTTGGACCGTGGGAGGAAACCGGAGAACCCGGAGGAAACCCACGCGGACACGGGGAGAACATGGAAACTCTACCCAGATTGGGATCCGAACCTGGAATCCCTAACGCTGAGAGGAGAACATGCTAACCACTAAACCACCGTATTGGGAAACCAAATCTAAAAATGTATAATCAGGTCATTGTTGTTTGATATGTGCTTCAGAACATCCATCAATCCATCCATTATCTTCTAGGGGAGAACGTTTCGGGCGCTGGGCAGATACACCCAGGACAGGACACCAATCTATCACTGGGCACACACTCACTCACAGAAACACACTCTATATGGGGCAATTTGGAGCATTTAATTCACCTTGGTCTGTGTGGACTGTGGTAGGACACCGGAGAACCTGGAGGAAACCCACACAGACACGGGGAGTACATGGAAACTCCACCCAGATTGGGATTGGAACCTGGAATCCCCAGCACTGAGAGGAGAACATGCTAACCACTAAGCCACTGTGCTGCACTCAAGGAAAATTGAATGCTCTAATTTGCCCCATATAGAGTGTGTCTGTGTGAGTGAGTGTGTGCCCAGCGATAGATTGGCGCCCTGTCCTGGGTGTATCTGCCCAGCGCCCGAGATGTTCTTCCCTGGATGGGCATGGGGAACCCTCCCCCCGTGATAATGGATGAATGAAGATAATGTAAGCTCTTTGGAACCGGACTATGTTACATCCTTTGTTAATTCTTTGTTTCCTGTTTTTTATTTTTTATTTTTTAGATTACATGAAATTCAGTAGTGATTTCAGCCACAGTGTGGGCGGAGCCAGCTCAAGAGGAATGAGGTCCGTCTCCGAGCTTCAAGAGCTGATGGACACCCTCCAAAAGAAGAAACGTGCTCTGGAGAACAGTCTCCGCACTAATGGAGACAGTAGCCCCTCCTACTTCAGCATGACCCATGCCCAGCCCATGTCCATCAACTCGTCCAGTTCAGGGTTGTCCTATCAGGAGCAAGCCAGGCGACTGTACAGCCCCGAACGCCCCCCTCTCTCAGTCCGAGTGCCCGTCCAGAGTCCTAGCAGCATGCCCCCCTCACCACGTCGCTTCGACCAGCATGACCACGCCCTGAGTCACTCCCGACCACTGAGCCGAAACCAGTCCCAGGACAGTCTGCTGATCACGTCCGATGGACGTCGTGTTCAAACATCCACCTCATTACTTTCCATGTGGAATGGTTCCTCTTCCACGGTCGGCGACGGCAGCTCCTTCGCACCAGGGGGCGGTAGTGGGGCAGCCAGCATGCCCTCCAGCCCCCGGCTAGCACGGAGGCTTCAAAATCTGGACGCGGCGCGTCCAGAACCCGCCCCGCGCCAGAGGAAATACTCCACTGGTTCTCTTACTGGTATGGGCACAGTCACTCACAGCCGCTCCCTACCTCGCCTCTATCGGCCTGGTGAGGCTCAGCTCACTCCTCTCAGCCTACCCTGGCCTCGGTCCTCACCGAACTCCGACCACCAAAACGGAACCTCGGAGGTGATCTCGATCTCACTCTCCACCAGGTCGGGCGCCAAGTTGCCATCGCTCCGACCCGATGTGACCTTGCCGACAGATAGCACTACCAGTCCACGCCAGGCCAAGAAGGTGAGCCTGACGTCAAGCAGCTCCTATTCGGATCTGGAAAGGCAGGCCACCTCCCCTGTCCTGGAGTTGGGTCTGGGTGAGAGGAGGCAGTCTTTCGGGAAGGCCGGAATCAGTCCGCAGGGGGGCTTTCGGGAAAGAAGGGGCAGCATTAGCTCCCTCAGTGGCAAAGAGGAGCTCCAGGATTATCACCTCAGACAGCGAGACGAAAGGCTGAGAGAGCAGGAGGTCGAGAGGCTGGTACGAAATCTTAATTATCGTTTATTTATTAGCTTCATCTGTTTGTCTGTGGGTCTGGTAAAAAGTTTGCAAATGCTACTTCACCCACTTCCCATTGTTTTGTTTGTTGATCGTCGTCGGTGACAACACATGAATCAGTGCTGTCCGGCCGCTCAAGGAGGACGAGTCCCCCTCTGAGTCTTGGTCCTCACAAGGTTTCTTTCTTAAAATAACAACATAACAGGGAGTTTTTTCTTGCCACTGTCGCTTCAGCTTGCTCTTTGGGGGTTTAAAGGCTTATTACACTGTAAAGCTGCTTTGTGACAATGTACTGTTGTAAAAAGTGCTCTATAAATAAATTACTTAAACTTGAATCATTTAAAAAATAGTTAATTAAATAGTAATAGTAAATAATTAATTTGGTTTTCTATTGATGAATTGCCAATTTACTACTAAATTTTCACAAGCAGAATTAATTTAGGATAAAGTCATTTAACACGATATAGGGGTGTTTTTTATAAAAGAGTTTTATTATATTTTGCTTGTTTACTTTAGTTTACAACTATTCCCCTTGCCCATACAGGTAAGAACGTTTCGGTCGTTGGGCAGATACACCCAGGACAGGGCGCCAATCTATCCATGGACACACACACACTACTAAACCGGAGAACCCGGCAGAAACTCGCAGGGACACGGGGAGAACATGGAAATCATCCAGATTGGGGTTCCCCATGCCCATCCAGGGGAGAACATTTCGGGCGCTGGGCAGATACACCCAGGACAGGACACCAATCTATCATTGGGCACACCCTCACTCACACAGACACACAAACACACTCTATATGGGGCAATTTGGAGAACTCAATTGACTTGATCCATGTTTTTGGACTGTTGGAGGAAACTGGGAGAACATGGAAACTCCATCCAGATTGGGATCCGAACCTGGAATCCCTAGCTCTGAGAGGCGAACATGCAAACCTCAGCATTTTCATTTTAAAATAAACCCATGCTATTTTAAAACGGCAATGAGAAATGTTTACACAGGAAAACGGTCAAGTGCACAGACTAGTTTAGCTTTTTGTAAATCCTCCCGACCCATCCCTGGTGTATGTTCACACCCTGAATTCATGAGAATGTTCTTATCTCACTGCCGTTTTACGAAATGAGCGGTTCAGTTTTGATCTGCAGTTTAATTTAAAATGTGATGATTAACATAAAACACTTACATTTCTTCATAAGTTCTTATCTCGTCTTGGGATTTTCCATCATAAACAAATGCTCAAGGCCGAGGAAGGGTGCCTTTAATCAGAACTTTTAAATGGGAGACCCACAGAGAGCAATCCTGGGCCCTGTAGGCGTTCTGGAAAGGCGAGGCCCACCTACCAGAGTATTAGGCTCTGTATTGTAAGAAGCCTCTCTCATAAACATGGCATTCCATTCTCTTAATCGCACACAGACCCTGACTGCTGCGTAATTATGGCCCGTTCGGTCTGTAGCGGGGAGAACCGAGGATTCGAGCAGCGTTAGGGCCGCACACTCCGTCTATTAATAGTCGGCCCCAAACCGCATCCACTCTCGCTGAGCGTGGCTGCCCAAACACACTCCACTCTGGGAGGCTGACCACTAAGCAGGAGGAGTGTGCTGGCTCGGCTCCTGTGGGCACGGTCCTATTCTTGCTCTTCAGCTGGCTGGAAATGGGCTTTGATGAAAGATGGCTGGTTTCTCAGGCTTTTCTGGGGCCACCTGTGTCACCACCCAGCTGGGCTGGATCCACACCAGAGGTCCTCGCCGCGCTCTCGTTAGTCATTACAGGCCTGACGTTGCGGTCGAGCTTTATGGTTCTGGATTAGAGGCTGGGGCTCGAAAAAGTCAACACTGGTTAATTGCAGGTGGATCGGCGTACATGTATGTACACACATATGTTCGTGTGCAAACAAATCGTGTTTGTATAGATGGGCTGGGCCATGTGTTTGCTGACCGAGCGTTTCTGAGCTTTTAATTTAATGTTCGGTCCTATTTTGGTAAATACATATTTCAGATGCTTTCATGTTACGGATGTATTACTCACTGATTGGTGTCGTCCGTAATCCGTAGTATGTTTTTTGCTTGAAAAAGCCCGTTTCCCTCTCTGAGTTATCACCAACCATGTTAATAAATAAAAGAGGATTAAAGGAATTAACCTTTTTTTTAATTATTCAACTACAGAAAGTTGCTTCATGGACGGCACGGTGGCTTAGTGGTTAGCATGTTCGCAGTGACACTGATGCGATGGGCAGATTTTTGTGAAACGTTCTCCCCTGCATGGGTGTGGGGACTTCCCCCCCCCCCCCGTCTTTACATACTGTCTTTATTTTATTTTACTTTATTTCTTTACTTTATTCATGGTGGAAACCGGGTTCTCCGGTTTCCTCCCACAGTCCAAAAACATGGACTGTCAATTGAATTCTCCAAATTGCCCCATATAGAGTGTGTTTGTGTGAGTGCGTGTGTGCCCAGCGATAGATTGGCGCCTTGTCCTGGGTGTATCTGCCCAGCGCCCGAGACGTTCTCCGGGATGGGCATGGAGAACCCCCCCCCCCGACCATAATAGATGATAAAGTGGAAGATAATGGATGGATGGACGTTGATTTATTTACATAATTCCATTGGGGAAAAAAAGTTACATAGATTATAGATTCATGACCCACAATTGAAGCGATTATTTATATATAAGTGTTTATTTTGGGCTTCCCGCTCATAAAACCCACATAAACAGGGATCCAAAAAAATGTTATACTGTGGAGAAATCAGTCAAAATTTTGCAGGACATGAATGTTTGAAACAGAGTGTAAGACACTAATCATCTACTAAACTGTAGAGCTGAGGAACAGAATCAAACTGCTCGAGCTCCAGTGTGAAATCTCCAGTCAGTCATGATTTGGGTTCAATGTCCGGTGCAGGTGTTGGAAACTCTGCTTTCTTAAATCCAAGGACAGCGCAACAGTCTACCAGAATGTTCTAGAGGACTTCATGATTCCTTCTGCTGAGGATCTGTATGGAGATGCAGATTTCATCCTCCAGCAGGACCTAACCCCTGCACATGCCACCAGAAGAACCAAAACCTGGTTTGATGCCCATGCCATCACAGTGCTTGACTGGCCAGCCAACACACCAGACCTGAACCCCATTGAGAACCTATGAGGTGTTCTCAAGAGGAACATGAGGGACACCAAACCCAACCACAAAGAATACCCCATAGATCTTCAATTGCGCTGAGCTTGGATTTAAGAAAGCAGAGTTTCCAACACCTGCACCGGACATTGAACCCAAATCATGACTGACTGGAGATTTCACACTGGACCTTCGAGCAGTTTGATTCTGTTCCTCAGCTCCACTGTTTAGTAGATGATTTCGTGGGTTTTATGAGCTGGAAGCCCAAATTATGTAAAAAAGAACCGAAAAACACTTGAAATGGTTTAAATTTCTGCCGTGAATCTATAATATATAAAAGGCAGACATTTTAAATGGAATTATGAAAAGGAATCAACTTTTCCGGGCTTTTTTTTTCATGGCTTCGTATGTTCTCCTCTCAGCACGAGGGACTCCCGGTTCGAATCCCAATCTGGTTGAAGTTTCCATGAAAGTTTCGGGTGCTGGGCAGATACACCCAGGACAGGGCGCCAATCTATCACTGGGCACACACTCACTCACTCACACAGACACACTCTATATGGGGCAATTTGGAGAATTCAATTGACTTGATCCATGTTTTTGGACTGTGGGAGGAAACCGGACAACCCGGAGGAAACCCACGCGGACACGGGGAGAACATGGAAACTCCACCCAGATTGGGATTCGAACCAGGAATCCCTAGTGCTGAGAGGAGAACATGCTAACCACTAAGCCACCATGCCGCCCTGAAATGAATCAACATTTCCATGATATTAAGTTTTTTGGAGAGGGTCTGTATTCTCCCGACACTAAATGGGGAAACTAGATTCACAGCTCTAGACTTTCAAACTGTGATCCCTTGTGGTAAATATTTAGTTACACAGGGGTTAAATTTCCTCCTCACTCATTCTTCACCATGTGATGGACAAGAGAACACTAATGATACTCTCCTGAAAGTCTGTTTATCCAGAGGCGGGGCAGTAATTAGAATATTATAATTAGCTAAAACTGAAGAACTTGAGAAGGATGGTGAGAGGCAGTTAGATAAATAAACAAAAGGAGCCTCTTGGAGCCTCCAAGTCTCCAAAACTATTTTCAGATGCCACCCCCATGCCATCATGAATACGAAAGGCTGACCTCTCTTGTAATCTTATCACAGACATAACTACCTGGTGCCATTGGGACGTGAACTATCCTATAAAACGGGTAGATCCCATCCTTAAATCTGATTGGCTGAGCTGTTTGTCCAGCAAGGACATTATTGACAATAACGCACACCTCTGACCGCTTCACATTGGTATAAATGCATGATATATAATACTACAAATAATAATTTTTCCAATGGTTTTTTGGGTCAATTGAATTCTCCAGAAATTGCCCCATAGATAGAGTGTGTGTGTGTGTGTGTGTGTGTGTGTGGGGCTGTTTAAGAAAATGTGTGCCCAACGATTGATTGGCGCCCTGTCCTGTGTGTATCTGCCCAGCACCCAAAACATTCTCCCCTGGATGGGAATGGAGAACCCCCTCGCGACCCTAATAGAGGGTTAAGCAGAAGATGATGGATGGACGATTGTTTGTTGTAATTTCCGCTTTGGTGGCTTTGTGTTTAGCATGTTCTCCTCCCAGTGCTGGGGATTCCAGGTTCGGGGTGGAGTCTGGGTGGAGTTTCCATGTTCTCCCAATGTCCACGTGGGTTTCCTCCGGGTTCGCCGGTTACCTCCCACAGTCCAAAAACATGGATCAATGTCAATCGAATTCTCCAAATTGCCCCAAGTAGGGTGTGAGTGTGTGCCCAGTGATAGATTGGCGTCCTGTCCTGGGTGTATCTACCCAGCACCCGAAGTGTTCTCCCCTGAATGGGCATGGAGAACCCACCCCCCCCCCTTTTACATACTGTCTTCATTTTATTTTACTTTATTTCTTTACTTTTGTTCATGATGGCTTAGTGGTTAACATGTTCTCCTCTCAGTGCTACAGATTCCCGTTCGAATCCCAATCTGGGTGGAGTTTCCATGTTCTCCCCGTGTCCATCCGGGTTCTCCGGTTTCCTTCCACTGTCCAAAAACATGGATTTAAGGTCAATTTAATGCTCCAAATTGCCCCATATAGAGTGTGTGTGTCTGTGTGAGTTAGTGTGTGCATAGTGATAGATTGGCGCTTAGTCCTGGGTGCCCAAAACGTTCTACCCTGCATGGGTATATACCCTCCCCTTTATACATACTCTTTATTTTCTCTTCTTGTGTTGATGTGAATAACAAATAATGTCTCCTTAAATCCCGGTGCACTTAACTGGCTGCTCCGTCTCTCGGTCTGCACACTACATTTACATTTACATTTGGTCATTTATTGGACGCTTTTATCCAAAGCGACTTACAAGGTGAGCACAGGGTTAATCACAACGTCCCTGGAGCAATGAGGGTTAAGGGCCTTGCTCAAGGACCCACACTGGTAACTTCAGTGGACCTGGGATTTGAACCGCCAACCTTCAGATTGACAGCCCAACACCCTGACCACTGAGCTACCACTCCCACACTACATGATCCCTTGTAATGATGTCCTCTAGTGGACCTCCATCAGCTGCTGTGTTGACCCCGGAGCTTTGTGACTTGAGAATAAGCGGAAGGATTAAATCACCCCGCTTCTCTATTTTCACCCCCACCTGGGTCCAGTGCCAGGTCTGTTTTTGGCGTCCTACAGTTTCACTCAGCACCCACTCGTTTATACTCCGTGTCCTCGCCCCTGTAGATACAGTGAATCTGAAGGCGCAGCTCTCGCATTAACTCCAGCTGCTTCGAGACTTTCCGGAACCTTCTGTAGGTTCATCACAATGCATCTTGATCCCATGACCGCGGCAGTGAGCATGGTGAGTGTGCACGGTACATTGGAATTGGAACTTTAGAATAAGTAACAGAATCCTATTGGCTGGCTCGTTGGTCTGGGGGTACTCTCGCTAAGGGTGCATGTGGGTTTCCTCATGGATTCAAGGTAAATCAAATGCTCTAAATTACCCCATATAGAGTGTGTTTATGTGTGTGTGAGCTCGAGCATGTTCTCCTCTCAGCATTAGGGATTCCCGGTTTAAATCCCATTCTGATTGGAGTTTCCATGTTCCGCATGGGTTTCCTCCGGGTTCTCCGGTTTCCTCCCACATTCCAAAAACATGGATCAAGTCAATTGAGTGCTCCAAATTGCCCCATATAGAGTTTGTGTGTGTGATAGATTTGGCACCCTGTCCTGGGTGTATCGGCCTGGAGCCCGAAACGTTCTCCCCTACATAGGCATGAGAACCCCCCCTCCCCCCTTTACATACTGTCCTTATATATTTTTTTTACTTTTCTTCTTTACTTATTTAGGGTGGCTTAGTGGTTAGCATGTTCTCCTCTCAGCACTAGGGATTCCCGGTTCGAATCCCCATCTGGGTGGAGTTTCCATGTTCTCCCCGTGTCCACGTGGGTTTCCGCCAGGTTCTCCGGTTTCCTCCCACAGTCCAAAAACATGGATCAAGTCAATGTAGTTCTCCAAATTGCCCCATATAGAGTGTGTATGTGTGATAGATTTGGCAACCTGTCCTGAGTGTATCGGCCTGGAGCCCGAAACGTTCTCCCCTACATGGGCATGAGAACCCCCCCTCCCCCCTTTACATACTGTCCTTATATATTTTTTTTACTTTACTTCTTTACTTATTTAGGGTGGCTTAGTGGTTGGCATGTTCTCTTCTCAGCACTAGGGATTCCCGGTTCGAATCCCCATCTGGGTGGAGTTTCCATGTTCTCCCCGTGTCCACGTGGGTTTCCTCCAGGTTCTCCGGTTTCCTCCCACATTCCAAAAACATGGATCAAGTCAATTGAGTGCTCCAAATTGCCCCATATAGAGTTTGTGTGTGTGATAGATTTGGCACCCTGTCCTGGGTGTATCGGCCTGGAGCCCGAAACGTTCTCCCCTACATGGGCATGAGAACCCCCCCTCCCCCCTTTACATACTGTCCTTATATTTTTTTTTTACTTTACTTCTTTACTTTATTTAGGGTGGCTTAGTGGTTAGCATGTTCTCCTCTCAGCACTAGGGATTCCCGGTTCGAATCCCCATCTGGGTGGAGTTTCCATGTTCTCCCTGTGTCCACGTGGGTTTCCTCCACGTTCTCCGGTTTCCTCCCACAGTCCAAAAACATGGATCAAGGTCAATTGAATTCTCCAAATTGCCCCATATAGAGTGTGTGTGTCTGTGTGAGTGAATGTGCCCAGTGATAGATTGGCGCTCTGTCCTGGGTGCTCGAAACGTTCTCCTCTGCATGGACATGGGGACCTGCACGGAGAACCTCAGTGTCCACCACCTGAAACTAAGATACTAAACATGCTGAACACTGAAGAAGCTGAACGGCAGATTAAATCACTACAACATCCCGAGTTTCTTTAGTTTTGAAGTGAATCAACGTAACGGTGCACTCACACTGTGAGAACCAGAGCACGCTTCATGCTGTTTTTGGTTGTTATGGATAATGACATAATACTTTATATTTTGGTTTAATTAGCTTAAGCAGTGTTTAAATGTGCTTTATAAATACATACAACTTGTACACAATGGTGCTAATTAATGATTAAGCTTCACGTTTTAATTTTCTGACAAAGTATGAGTGAAGACACTGCCCTCTATGGGAGAGACGGGGATGAGGTAACATATTACGTGTGTAATTTAGTATGTTTTTTCACACTATGCAAATTATTGTGTCCGTGTGTGTGAGAGAATTGTGTTTAATTGTCTTTGGACTACTTAGATGCCTTAAACTCATACGGTAAATAAAACCAGACATTTATTTACCTGCTTAATAAGACATGGGGGAAAAAAATTTTATCCGATTCGTCGATTAATCGGAAAAATAATCGTCCGATTAATCGACTGTCAAAATAATCGTTTGTTGCAGCCCTACAGTGTTTAAATGTGCTTTATAATTACATAAAGCTTGTACACAACGGTGATAATTAATTAATAAATTAAGCTGGAATTAAATTAAGCTTTAAAACTGACAGTGAAGACACTGCCCTCTATGGGAGTGAGGGAGGATGAATTTGTGTAATTTAGTAATATTTTTTACACACAATGCTACAAATTGTGTCAGTGTGTGTGTGAGATTTGTGTTTAATTTCTTTTTGGGCGACTTAGAAGCCATAAACTCATACTGTAAATAAAACCAGACTTTTATTGACCTGCTTAAAAAAGACATATATTGATTTGGGGGGGGGGGGGGGGGGGGGGGGGGGGTGGGGGGTGGGGGGGGGGGGGGGGGGGGGGAGTGTGGGGTGGGGGTGGGGGGGGGGGTGGGGGGGGGGGGGTGGGGGGGGGGGTTCTGGGTGGTGCGGGGGTTGGTGTTGTTTGTTGTGTTGTTTTTGTTTTGGGTTTGGTGGTTGAATCGACCGATTAATCGATTATCGAAATAATCGTTAGTTGCAGCCCTACAGTGTTTAAATGTGCTTTATAATTACATACAACTTGTACACAATGATGATAATTAATGATCAAGCTTGAGTTTGAGTGAAGACACTGCCCTCTATGAGGGAGGATGAATTACATTTAGACGAGGATTAGGTCACATATTAGAGACTCAATTTTGTGTAATTTAGTCTTTTTTTTTTACTACATTTTGTGTCAGTGTGTGTGTGTGTGAGATTTGTGTTTAATTGTCTTTGGGCGACTTGAGAAGCCTTAAACTCATACTGTAAATAAAACTGGCCATTTATAGTCCTATTTAATAAAGACTTTTAATGAATTTTTAAAAATCCGATTCATCGATTAAAAAAAAAAAAAATCTAAATAATCGTTAGTTGCAGTCCTAATCAAATCTAATCTAATTGCACGAGCTGATTACCGTTTGGGAAGTCTGTAAAACTGATTCGTGGTGAGGTTCCAATGATCATCAGCTGGAAGCCATTCATTTATTTGCCCGCGTCTGATCATCGTCGCAGCTCGGCGGAACTCGCCATCTGTTGGAACATTTGTCCTGGCGCAGAGCTCAAACACAAGTTGTGCGCATAATGGAAAGAATTGGCTTTAATAGTTTATTTCCACAGCAGTGTCTAAATGCACGGATTTTCCGGCCTGTTAATTATAATCAAAGCAGCTTCCCGGGGGAGGCATGTGCTCTCGGCGTCCTTTTCACCGAGTGTTTACTGAAGTCGTCTTTCTGCTCCAGTTCCACCAGGTTGCCAGATTACGGGGGATTTTATTCTGATATGTATTATACTGATACAGGGGAATTGTACAGATCTGATCAGCAAACACAAATATTGGTAAATATGAATGTTTTTATATAATGTTAAGGGCGGCACGGTGGCTTAGTGGTTGGCATGTTCTCCTCTCAGCACTGGGGATCCAGGTTCGAATCCCAATCTGGGTGGAGTTTCCATGTCCTCCCCGTGTCCGCGTGGGTTTCCTCCGGTTCTCCGGTTTCCTCCCACAGTCCATAAACATGGATGCACGGTAAATTGAATTCTCCAAATTGCCCCATATAGTGTGTGTATGCCCAGTGGTGTCCTGTCCTGGGTGTATCTGCCCAGCACCCGAAATGTTTTCCCCTGGATGGGCATAGGGAACCCCCCCGCGACCCTAATAGAGGATGAAGCAGAAGATAATGGATGGAATATAATGTTAAGGGTGGCACACTGGCTTAGTGGTTAGCATGTTCTCCTTTCAGCGCTAGGGATTCCTGGTTCGAATCCCAATCTGGGTGGAGTTTCCATGTTCTCGCCGTGTCCGTGTGGGTTTCCTCCAGGTTCTCCGGTTTCCTCCCACAGTCCAAAAACATTGATCACGGTAAACTTGAATTCTCCAAATTGCCCCATATAGAGTTTTTGTGTGAGTGAGTGGGTCCAGTGATGGATTGGCGCCCTGTCCTTCTGCCCAGCGCCCGAAACGATCTCCCCTGGATGGGTATGGGGAACCCCCCCGCGACCCTAATAGAGGATAAAGCAGAAGATAATGAATGGTGAAATGTAACATTAACGTAAAGCTGAGTATCTGACTCGATACTGCAGATCAGATCAGTGTGTAATGGAATGAAATGAAATATTTGCTTATGACCTGAGTTTATATGAATAGTTATTTATATTTCTTGCGTCCTCACAGGAGCGTCAGCGTCTGGAGACCATCCTGAACCTGTGTTCCGAGAGGGTGAACGGCGGCTCGGCTGTCGCAGACCTGCAGAAGATCAATCAGGAGCTGGAGAAACTGCAGCTGACCGACGACGAGTGCGAGTCTTTGGAAAATGGGCACCGGTCGGAGGCTTTCGAGTGCCAGCTCAGCGAGGGGCAGCTGGTTCGGCAGCGCCGGTTCAGCGGGCAACGAGACGTCCGAGCGGAGTCGCCTGCTGTGAGTCTACGTAGCTCCGCCCCCCTACCTGCGCCTCGACTGACGCGACTGAACAAGGTAGGACTGTCGTTTACTTACACGCTTAACGTAACGTGGCTCGTCGTTTTGTCATGTTTATTCCATGAAAGCCTTTGCTTTTTATTTTTTATTAAACAAAAAAACTTTAAATAATGCAACCGTTAAAAACGGCATGAAAAAAAAATTTGACCTAATATTTTAAACAACGCATTTCAATTCAACCAGTGAAAACTTTTAAGGACTGATTTATACGTGGGTTTCAAATATTAGCATATTTAATATGAATAAATAAAGTTTTTGATGAGTTTTTTATTTTAATTGTTTGATTCCTAATTGCAGGTTAAATATAACTTATTGTAAAACAGCTCTGCTCTTAAATCTGATTGGCTGAGCCGTTTGTCCGGCCGTGACATTATTGACAATAACACACACCTCTGACTGCTTCACATTCGTATCAATGCCTGATGTACAATGCATTTTTTTCCCTATTTTACAAGTTCTGATCTTTAATGTGGCCACTAGATGGCAGTATTTGATTGTTAATGGATGGATGGATGAAGTTGCTGAGTAACAAGATACCAGCTTCTCTATCTTCCGCTTTATCCTCTATTAGGGTCGCAGTGGGGTTCCCCATGCCCATCCAGGGGAGAACGTTTGGGCGCTGGGCAAATACACCCAGGACAGGGCGCCAATCTATCACTGGATACAGACTCACTCACACACACACACTCTATATGGGGCAATTTGAAGAACTCAATTGATCTTAATTCCTGTTTTTGGACTGTGGGAGGAAACCGGAGAACCCGGAGGAAACCCATGCAGACGCGGGGAGGACATGGAAACTCCACCCAGATTGGGATTCGAAACTGGAATCCCCAGCGCTGAGAGGAGAACATGCTAACCACTAAGATATAACATCTATCCATTATCTTCCCCTTTATCCTCTATTAGGGTCGTGAGGGGGGGGGTCCACATGTCCATCCAGGGGAGAACGTCTTGGGTGCTGGGCAGATAGACCCAGGACAGGACGCCAATCTATCGCTGGGCACACACTCACTCACACACACACACTCTATATGGGGCAATTTGGAGAACTCAATTGACTTGATCCATGTTTTTGGACTGTGGGACCTAACTGGAGAATCCAGAGGAAACCCATGCAGACACGGGGAGGACATGGAAGGACTATGTAAATACTAAATAATTTTATTTTATTTTTATTTTATTTTTATTCTATTTTTCTCTTAAACCAGTTTAAACTTCATGTGGAGAAGTCAGGAAAGAATTTCACTGCTGGCTGTACCAGACTGTATATCTACGTATGTGACAAATAAATTCTGAAACCCCGATTGGGATTCGAACCCGGAATCCCCAGCGCTGAGAGGAGAACATGCAAACCACAAAGATATAACATATATTCTGGAAATAATGACTTTACATCACAAAAAAACCCCAAAAAGAACGAGCACTCCGCCTCGGCCACGTTCTCTCTGTAAATCTGCTCGTGTTTTCTTTCCATATGTCTGCAGCACGACGTCCCACTCGTTTTTCCTCCCTCGTATTTCTTTCTTGTCACTTCACATTACGGCGCTGCGGGGCCAATACTGACATCATAGTATAAACTGTGCAGAACATTAACGTCAATACCCAAATATAGCGAGGGCACACGGTGTGTTTGTGTTCCCCGAGGCAGGAGATAATCACACGGTCTTAAAATGACGCAGTGAGACGGCATGATCGGCCACGCGTTCTACCTGCATCATGGACACACACGTAACCGGCAGGATCTTTGCATAATCAGGCATGCTTTGTGGACTGACCAACATCTGGCTTTTTCCAGATGTCCTTGCTTTTCCAGGATCGGTCTCTCCTTCTTTCTTAACTTGAGCAAATCATTCTCAAATGTCGGCTCGTGAACAGTGACTCAGCGTGTTTATTTCGGCAGATGGTTTTGCACTGAGATAATGATCAACTTCCATCGTATGACTAATACAGAAATATGGGGCTTTCTGTAAGTTTCTGCTCCTGAAACCATCCATCCATTTTTTTTAAGTTCAAGTTCAAGTTATTTATTTATGGCGCGCTTTTTACAACAGTACATTGTCACAAAGCAGCTGTACAGAATGAAAAGCCTTTAAACCCCCAAAGAGCGAGCCGAAGCGACAGTGGCAAGAAAAAACTCCCTTTTATTTTGTTATTTAAGGAAGAAACCTTGGGAGGACCAAGACTCAGTGGGGGACTCGTCCTCCTTGAGCGGCCGGGCAGCAACAACAGTGTAGAACAGCCATGTCCAGATATTAATCAAATGGAAAAACTAACAACTGGAAAACTATATGTGAGTCCATTAGGGGGCGTCCTGCAGGACCGCCTTGTCAGGTTCCATCCAGTATTCGTCAGCAGAGCCATGGATGAAGGTCTCCAGGAAGCCGGTCACACCTCAAAAGAAACAGACAAGGAAGGCAGTTAGAGCTGATAATAAAGCACGGCATTTAATTAATAAGTAATTAATTGACACAGTGCATCATGTGACTCCGGCATCACTGACTAGAGCAGCAGAACTAAAAGAGGCAGATACTGCAGGGCACATAGTTGAGATGGCGCCCCGGAACAGCATCATTCCAGCGCCACACCCCCCCATTAATGATGAGGTGGGTGAAGAGGTGAAACACCAACATACACTGATCACAGATTACCCCCCAACACAGCCAAGTCTGAGATCTACATCTTTATCTACAGGGGATTAATTAAACGCAAGATTAAATAAATGTGTTTTTAATTTTTTTTTAAAGATTAATAGTGATTCAGAATCACAAACAGTAACCGGAAGGCTGTTCCAAAGTTGAGGAGCCTTGTGGGAGAACGCTCTTCCACCAGCAGTAATTTTATTTATTCTAGGAGCTAAGAGAAGACCAGCACCTTGAGATCGGAGCTCACGTGTTGGCTTGTATGATTGATTTTAGTGTTTAGAAACATCAGGATCCCTTATTGCCCCATCTGTCCTCTTTAAAAAAAAAGCCCTTTCATGAGGGTATTTATCCATTTTTCAAACTGTTCATTAGTTATCCATTCATTCATTATCTTCCACTTTATCCTCTATTAGGGTAGTGGGGGGGGGGGGTTCCCCATGCCCATCCAGGGGAGAACGTTTCGGGCGCTGGGCAGATACACCCAGGACAGGACGCCAGTCTATCGATGGACACACTCACTCACACAGACACACTCATATGGGGCAATTTGGAGAACTCTAATTGACCTTGATCCTTGTTTTTGGACTGGGGGAGGACTCTCACTCCAACACGGAAATATGGAAACTCCACCCAGAATGGATTCAAACTTGGATTCCCAGCGCTGAGAGGCGAACATGCTAATCACTACACCACCGTGCCTCACATTAATTAGAAACATAATTAATAAAAACAACAAGAACACAAAATAAGCAATAAATCTTCAAATAAAACCAAAGTAAAATCATGCTGTGTTCAAAGGCAGAGAGTAAAATGGGTTTTAAGACTAAATCAATCATGTTATGTTCAGACTTTTTTTAAATTGTAAAACTGTTTAAAGCCATGCAAACTTTAATGTCCTCCACGTGGAAGAAGAGGTTTAGTGGAAAAGTCATCTTTTTTAGACTTGCACGCATCACATTAAGTCATTTAGTTGACACTTTTCATCCAAAGTGATGGCTTAGTGGTTAGCATGTTCTCCTCTCAGCTCTGGGGGTGGAGTTTCCATGTTCGCCCTGTGTCCGTGTGGGTTTCCTCTGGGTTTTCCGGTTTCCTCCCACAGTCCAAAGATATGGATTCTTGGGTTGAATGTTCTAAATTGCCCCATTGTGTGAGTGAGTGTGTGCCCAGCGATAGATTGGTGCCCTGTTCTGGGTGTAGCTGCCCAGCACCTGAAACCATCTCCCCTGGATGTGCATAGGGAACACCCCCCACCCCCACCCCCCGCGACCCTAGTGGAGGACAAAGCGGAAGTCAATAGATGGACTTACCAGCATCGATAGTTGGGATCAGAGCTTACTGTCAGCCTTGATCCAGCACATCGGTAACATCGCTGGACTCGAGATTTAAACAGACTAAACATTACGAAGCTCACACACTTACCAGACAATGAATCATGATCAATAATGATTAAATTCATTCATTCATTCATTATCTCCCGCTTTATCCTCTATTAGGGTCGCGGTGGGGTTCCCCATGCCCATCCAGGGGAGAACGTCTCGGGCGCTGGGCAGATACACCCAGGACAGGGCGCCAATCCATCGCTGGGTACACACTCACACACTCAAACACACTCTATATGGGGCAATTTAGAGAACTCAATTAACTTGATCCATGTTTTTGGACTGTGGGAGGAAACCGGAGAACCCGGAGGAAACCCACGCGGACACGGGGAGAACATGGAAACTCCACCCAGATGGGGATTCGAACCGGGAATCCCTAGTGCTGAGAGGTGAACGTGCTAACCACTAAGCCACCGTGCCGCCCTTAATGATTAAATTATAAAATTATATTAAAAAATATTTAAAATTATTGAAATTCTGAACAGAGGGTGTTTCAGTCTCCATCAGGATTCGTCTTACAAACGTTTGGGAAGCGCTCTGGACAGCTCAGCAGTCCTGCTCAGGGCAGATGTATAAACACATTCACACCTGGCGGAAATCTAGTACATCCGAATCGTATGACTTGCATGTCTGGACTGTGGGAGGAAACCAGAGCTTCTTAAAGAAATCTCAGCAGGAAGAACTCTGCTTACTGGACTCTTCTCAGAACTCTGGTATCCCAGAATTATTGTAGCTATGAATAACAAAATTATTTGACACGGTGACTTGGTGGTTAGCGTGTTCTCCTCTCAGCACCAGGGATCCAAGTTCAAATCCCAATCTGAGTGGAGTTTCCATGTTCTCCCTGTATTTGTGTGGGGTTCTTCCGGGTTCTCTCAATCCAAAAACAAGAATTCATAGTAAATTGAATGCTCTAAATTGCCCCTATATAGTGTGCGTTTGTCTGAGCGGGTGTGCCCAGCGATGGTTTGACGCCCAGCAGCTACAACCCAGGACAGGGTGCCAATCTATCACTGGACACAGGCATTCACACAAATGCACACTATATGGGGCAATTTGAAGCATTTAATTGACCTTGATCCATGTTTTTTTTTTGCTTGTTTGTTTTTTTCGCACTGTGGGAGGAAAGCGGAGAACCCGATATTGTATATTGATATTGTAAACAGCGCTGTATAAATAAATTACTTGAACTTGAACTCTTCCATGACATAATCTAATAAGAAAACATTGATCACTGAGTAACAGGATTCTGGATTCTCTAACAATCAAAAACTGCCATCTAGGGACCATATTAGAGAACACAATATTTTTCATTAATTCAGTGTCTTCCTCTTAATTCTCTACTCATGGGCGGAGGGGGGGAGGGGGGGTTTCCACCCAGATCAGGGTGCCAATCTATCACCGGGCACACACTCACTCACACAGACACACACCCAAACACACTCTATATGGGGCAATTTTGAGCATTCAATTGACCTTGAGCCATGTTTTTGTATTGTGGGCGGAAACCCGGAGGGGGGAACATGGAAACTCCACCCACATTGGGATTCGAATCTCAATGCTGCATTTTATTATTAAAAATAATGTATTGTGTATTATGCGTTAATACGAATGAAGCGGTCAGAGGTGTGCGTTATTGTCAATAAGGTCACGGCCGGACAAACGGCTCAGCCAATCGGATTTCAGAACCGGAACTCCCCTTTTTATAATGGGAAATGGCATTTAGATAGCAGGGCTACACCGAAGATCAATAATCAAAGAACCTGTTATTAAATATTAATCATTTAATAATCACTTTACCATGTGACTCAAAGCATCTCAGCATCTCAGCCAGCATCTCAAAGCAGTTGCTCCATCAGCATCAGTTGAGAGATCACGGTCACTGTACTGCCGGGTCAGAATGTTTGGGTGAAGGTTATGGGTTATTAATCTCCTGGGTGGAATTTCATCAGCAGGAGGAGGAGGAGGTGCAGCTGAAGCAGGAGGTGAGCCGCATCGAGGAAGAACGAATCCAGGTGCTGAATAACATGGAGGAACTGGAACAGAAGATCAAAGAGCTGGACAACCAGATGGACGAGTCCGTGAGAGAGGTGATTCAGTGGATGAAAGATTGTAATGCTCATGTTTCACGTTTCTTGCCTCGGGTCAACCAAATTATGAAGATGATCTCCTTCATTAGCGTCTGCAGCAGACACAGGGTTTTGTAAAGGGACGTCTTGCGTTCCAGAACGTTTTCATCTTCGTTCCCTCCTGACTGTTTGTCCTGAGTTTCACACATTCTTTAGATTAAATCTTTAAATTAATTGGATTAATTAATGAAATAGATGCACGGTGGCTTAGTGGTTAGTTCAGGTGTGGTCACACTTTTCTAAAGAACTTTCTCCAGTGGACAGATCATCATGATCCATCAGGATTCATCTGTTTTTATTAAGTTTTAATGTTGAAACCTGTTTACACTCATCATGTTAATATTGACGAATCAGCATTTATGTCATCACAGGTATGTGTCTGTCTGTTGGGATATGTGTCTGTCTGTCTCTCTGTTGGGATATGTGTCTGTCTCTCTGCATGTGTCTGTCTGTCTCTCTGTTGGGATATGTGTCTGTCTCTCTGCCTGTGTCTGTCTGTCTCTCTGTTGGGATATGTGTCTGTCTGTCTCTCTGTTGGCATATGTGTCTGTCAGTCTCTATGTATGTGCCTGTCTCTCTGTCTTTCTGTCTGCATCTCTGTTGGGATATGTGTCTGTCTTTCTCTCTGCATGTGTCTGTCTGTCTCTATTGGGATATGTGTCTGTCTGTCTCTCTGCATTTGTCTGTCTGTCTCTCTATTGGGATGTGTCTGTCTGTCTCTCTGTTGGCATATGTGTCTGTCTCTCTGCATGTGTCTGTCTCTCTATTGGGATATGTGTCTGTCAGTCTCTATGTATGTGCCTGTCTCTGTCTCTATTGTCTTTCTCTCTGTCATCTCTGTTGGGATATGTGTCTGTCTTTCTCTCTCTCTGTCTGTCTGTCTCTATGGGATGTGTCTGTCTGTCTCTATTGGGATATGTGTCTGTCTGTCTCTCTGCATTTGTGTCTGTCTGTCTCTCTGTCTATTGGGATGTGTCTGTCTGTCTCTCTGTTGGCATATGTGTCTGTCTGTCTGTGTCTCTCTGCATTGGGATATGTGTCTGTCTCTCTAATGCTGGCATATGTGTCTCTCTATGTATGTGCTGTCTCTCTGTTTTCTGTCTGCATCTTGTTGGGATGTGTCTGTCAGTCTCTATGTATGTGTCTGTCTCTCAGTCTGTCTGTCTGCATCTCTGTTGGGATATGTGTCTGTCTCTCGGCCTGTTTCTGTCTTCGTCTCTCTGTTGTGATCTGTGTCTGTCTCTCTGTCTGTGTGTGTGTGTCTCCGTCTCTCTATTGGGATCTGTCTGTCTGCATTCTGTTGTCTGTCTCTCGGCCTCTGTCTTCGTCTCTCTCTCTGATCTCTGTCTCTCTGTCTGTGTGTGTGTGTCTCCGTCTCTCTATTGGGATCTGTGTTTGTCTGTCTCTCTGTCTGTCTCTCTCTCTCTCTCTGTCTGTCTCTCTCTCTCTCTCTCTGTCTGTCTCTTCGTCTTTGTGTTGGAATCTTTGTCTTTCTTCGTCTCTCTGATTTTGTCTCTTCGTCTTTCTGTCTTGATGTTTGTCTCTCTCTCTTTCAGGATGGGTGTGTTTCTGTTTGTTTGTCTGTCTCTCTCTGTCTGTGTCCGCCCCCTGAGTAGACACACACACACACACACACACACACACACACACACACACACACATATATATGTGTAAAAATGTGTAAAAGTGTCAATATTAAAGTTTGTCACAAAAGTGTTAACATTAAATTATTTTCCTTTACTATTGAACATTTAATTTAAAAAAGTACTTTAATTAAAGTATTAAAGTGATCGTCGTGCGTAAATCAATAGCAGTTGGGGCAGGACCCTGTCGCCGAACTTCCACCCAGAATGGAGAGCAGTTTGTTTAATGTCCTTCACTCTGCCACCTTAATAACAGTCCAGTTCCATTTCCCCCACATGCAGAACCAACCCCGACTCAGCATTTCTCAGCTGGGTTTGAACTAATCTCATTTCTGTGTCAGATGGAGGTGGAGCGAGCGCTGTTGGAGGGGGAGCAGGAGTCCGAGATGGCTCAACTTCAACAGGACAAGGAGGCTCTGGAACAGCTCAAAGACAAACTGGCTGACCTGGAGAAGAAGGTGCAAGAAGAGAAGACTGAGGTATGGACCTCACCACCCCCTCACCCCGAACACAGCGCCCAGCGCTCAGGCGCTAAGCTCCCCGTCTATCCGTTTCACACACTCTCAGCTTCATATAGCTCATAACGCAGAGGCATCGCTTTCTCACACTCAACAGAAGAGCTCAGCCAGCATCTCCCAGCAGCTGCTCCATCAGCGCCGAGCTCATACTACATTTATATTTATATATATATATATATATATATATATATATATATATATATATATATATCTCCATTATCTTCCGCTTTATCATCTATTGGGGTCGTGGGGGGGGGGTTCCCCATGCCCATCCAGGGGAGAATGTTTTGGGCACTGGGCAGATACACCCAGGACAGGGCGCCAATCTATCACTGGGCACACACTCACTCACACAGAACACACTCTATATGGAGCAATTTAGAGAATTCAATTGACTTGATCCATGTTTTTGGACTGTGGGAGGAAACCGGAGAACCCAGAGGAAACCCACACGGACACGGGGAGAACATGGAAACTCCACCCAGATTGGGATTCGAACCGGGAATCCCCATTTATAGTTGAATATTCTAAATTATATATATTCATAGTTGTATATGTTACATATCTGTACTGTATTTTTATTTCATTTTGTTCTTTTAAATTTAAATTTAAGCTCTAACTTTAAAAGGGTAATTTCGTTTTTGTCCCATTTACCACGTGATATTATTACCACGTAGAAATGATAATAAAAATTTCTTGAATCTTGAGAACCAGAGTGAGAGAGATTTCAGGAACACCTACATGGTTTATCTAAAATTGGCTCAATGACTGCAAGGCTCACAGGGTTGTTGCTCATCGGGAACAGCAGTTGAAATGAATTAAAGAACTTAATAGCGTCTCGTTTGACATTTTGACTCAAACAACTCCAATTCCTCCTTAAATTACAATTCCTCCTCCTATGGGGGGGGGTTCCCCATGCCCAACCAGGGGAGAACGTTTCAGGCGCTGGGCAGATACACCCAGGACAGGACACCAATCTATCACTGGGGAGAACATGGAAACTCCACCCAGATTGGGATTCAAACTGGGAATCTCCAGCAATAAGGAGGAGAACATGCTAAACCACTAAGGCACCGTGCCGCCCGGTCTGTTTTCTTGTCTGAAATGTGAGAGCTGTTTTTTTTTTTTTTTTAAATTCTGACCTAATAAACTCGATCTCACCTTTGTTCTGGTTTAAAGGTGAAGACATTCGGTGGGAGGAGTGACATTTTGCAGAAACGATGTGTGGGATATTTGTCAGGACACTCACTGACCTCATGGAACCTATTCTTTATTGTTTCTACACTCCGTAATCATTTCAGAGTTTGAACTTGTTATCTGGACGTCCTCTGTACTCCGACTGACAGACTATAGCCGTTTGGACCACCACAGAGCAGATGTGTTTATCTGAATGGTGGATCATTCTAAACACTGCAGTGACACTAATGGGGTGGGGGTGGGGGTGGGGGTGGGGTGGGGTGCTGTTACAAGAGCACCAGACACAAAACACACCGCTGTTTAAATACATTGGACACGTGGACCTTGTTGCTCCACCTCATGGATCCACCATCACGTTGGATAAGATGAGTCTGAACTAATAGAAATGAGATGGAAAAACGGGTAGCAAAATATGAAGTGTGCCATCTATTGGTGAAACACTGGTATAGCAGGGAAAAGGAACGCAAGTAACGTCTAATGACGGAACATTTCAATATTGTAGTTTGGAAGTCTGGTGGGTCCAAAGTCCCAACCGTCTGCGTCACACTCACGTTAGAATATGTGTTTGTCTGTCTGTCTGTCTGTGTGTCTTCGTTTCTCTCTGTTGGGATATGTCTCTGTCTCGCTGCCTGTGTCTGTCTGTCTCTCTGCCTCTGTCTTTGTCTCTCTGTTGGGGATATGTATCTGTCTCTCTGCCTGTGTCTGTGTCTTTGTCTCTCTGTTGGGATATGTCTCTGTCTCGCTGCCTGTGCCTTCGTCTCTCTGTTGGGATATGTCTCTGTCTCGTTGCCTGTGCCTTCGTCTCTCTGTTGGGATATGTCTCTGTCTCGTTGCCGGTGCCTTCGTCTCTCTGTTGGGATATGTCTCTGTCTCGTTGCCGGTGCCTTCGTCTCTCTGTTGGGATATGTCTCTGTCTCGTTGCCGGTGCCTTCGTCTCTCTGTTGGGATATGTCTCTGTCTCGTTGCCGGTGCCTTCGTCTCTCTGTTGGGATATGTCTCTGTCTCGTAGCCGGTGCCTTCGTCTCTCTGTTGGGATATGTGTCTGTCTCTCTTCCTGTGTCTGCGTCTGTCTGTTGGGATATGTCTCTGTCTCTTTGTGTCTTGGTCTCTCTGTTGGGATATGTCTGTCTCTCTGTCTGTGTTTTCATCTCTCTGTTGGAATATGTGTCTGTCTCTCTGTCTGTGTCTGCGTTTTCATCTCTTTGTTGGGATATGTCTGTGTCTTTGTCTCTCTGTTGGGATATGTCTGCCTGTATCTGTGTCTTTGTCTCTCTGTTGGGATATGTCTGTGTCTTTGTCTCTCTGTTGGGATATGTGTCTGTCTTTCGTCTCTCTGTTGGGATATGTCTGTCTCTCTGTCTGAGTCTTCATCTCTCTTTTGGGATATGTCTCTGTCTCTTTGTGTCTAGATCTCTGTTGGGATATGTCTGCCTGTATCTGTGTCTTTGTCTCTCTGTTGGGATATGTGTCTGTCTTCGTCTCTCTGTTGGGATATGTCTGCCTGTCTCTCTGTCTGAGTCTTCATCTCTCTTTTGGGATATGTCTCTGTCTCTTTGTGTCTTGGTCTCTCTGTTGGGATATGTCTGTCTGTCTCTCTGTCTGCGTCTTCATCTCTCTGTTTAAATATGTGTCTGTCTCTCTGTCTGTGTCTGCGTTTTCATCTCTTTGTTGGGATATGTCTGTGTCTTTGTCTCTCTGTTGGGATATGTCTGCCTGTATCTGTGTCTTTGTCTCTCTGTTGGGATATGTGTTTGTCTCTCTTCCTGTGTCTTGGTCTCTCTGTTGGGATATGTCTGTCTGTCTCTCTGTCTGTGTCTTCATCTCTCTGTTTGAATATATGTCTGTGTCTTTGTCTCTCTGTTGGGATATGTCTGCCTGTATCTGTGTCTTTGTCTCTCTGTTGGGATATGCGTCTGTCTTTTGTCTCTCTGTTGGGATATGTCTGTCTGTCTCTCTGTCTGAGCCTTCATCTCTCTTTTGGGATATGTCTCTGTCTCTTTGTGTCTTGGTCTCTCTGTTGGGATACGTCTGTCTGTGTCTTCGTCTCTCTGTTGGAATATGTGTCTGTCTCTCTGTCTGTGTCTGCGTTTTTATCTCTCTTTTGGGATATGTCTCTGTCTCTTTGTGTCTTGGTCTCTCTGTTGGGATATGTCTGTGTGTGTCTGCGTTTTTATCTCTTTGTTGGGATATGTGTCTGTGTCTTTGTCTCTCAGTTGGAATATGTCTCTGTTTGGATATGTGTCCTTAATGAAATGAGAAGTGATGGATGTTAAAGACCGTACCTTTATGTTAAATGGAAGTTTAGAAGCTTACTTTGTAAATAAGCAGTATACTGTGGTAATATTTCGATGGACATTCGTTTATAAGCTGTATTTGTTTTGGTTAAATACAAGGTTAAACATTTCTTCCAAATACCTGCATCGTCTTACCAAAGCAGTTTCAGAACACTAATACTGTGGTTCTAAAACTTTACCTCAGAATATCAAACATATAGATACCACCATGAACAACACATCGCAAACATCAATGAAGTGTGAGTGAATATTAAAGCAATAAGGTACGAGAGGGCGTGGCATTATTGTGAATAAATAAAAAAAGGGGACAGGACAGGGCTTGAGGAGGATTAAGAGAAAGACAATGAATGAATGAAAATGAATGTGTTCTCTAATATGGTCACTAGATGGCCGTTTTTGATTCGAGAATCCAGAATTCTGTTACTCAGTGAGCAATGTTACACCATGAAAGACCAGTTTATTGACAACTTCGCTTACATTGTTCTCACTGTGTTCACGTGGGCTTCCTCTGGGTTTTCAGGTTTCCCCACACAGTCCAAAAATATGGAACGAGATCAATTAAGTGCTCTAAATTGCCATTTATAATGTATGTGCGATTGAGTGTGTGCCCAGTGATAGATTGCCCCCACTCCCACGACCCTAATAGAGGGTTAAGCAGAAGAGAATGAATGAATGAATACACGTGCCTTATTGCTTTTATAAAACAGTTACAGACACACTATAAATAAAAAAACAAGGTTTAAAGGTTAAATTATCATGTTTTTAGTTTCTCTAACCATCAAATACCGCCATCTAGTGGCCAAATTAAAAGGGGGGGGGGACGTTTCGGACGCTGGGAAGATACACCCAGGACAGGGTGCCAATCTATCACTGGACACACACTCACTCACTCAGACACACACACACGCTTTCTATATGGGGCAATTTGGAGAATTCAAATGACCTTGATCCATGTTTTTCGACTGTGGGAGGAAAGCGGAGAACCCGGAGGAAACCCACGCGGACAAGGGGAGAACATGGAAACTCCACCCAGATTGGGATTCAAACCGGGAATCCCTAGCGCTAAAAGGAGAACATGCTAAACACTAAGTCACAAAATCTTCATCCATTCATTATCTTCCGCTTTATCTTCTATTAGGGTCGTGGGGGGGGTTCCTCATGACCATACAGGGGAGAACGTTTCGGGCGCTGGGCAGATACACCGAGGACAAGGCGCCAATCTATTGCTGGGCACCCACTCACTCACACAAACACACACACTCTATATGGGGCAATTTGGAGCATTCCATTTGACCTTAATCCATGTTTTTGGACTGTGGGAGGAAACCGGAGAACCTGGAGGAAACCAACATAGACATGGGGAGAACATGGAAACTCCACCCAGATTGGGATTCAAACCTGGAATCCCTGGGGCTGAGAGGAGAACATGCTTAACCACTAAGCCATCGTGCCGCCAATTTATAAAATCTGGAAATGAAATGTATTGAATATACATACCATTACCTCGCGGCACGGTGGCTTAGTGGTTTAGCATGTTCGCCTCTCAGCGCTAGGGATTCCCGGTTCGAATCCCCATCTGGGTGGAGTTTCCATGTCCTCCCCGTGTCTGTGTGGGTTTCCTCCGGGTTCTCCGGTTTCCTCCCACAGTCCAAAAACATGGATCAAGTCAATTGAATTCTCAAAATTGCCCCATATAAAGTGTGTCTGTGTGAGTGAGTGTGTGTCCAGCGATGGATTGGCGCCCTGTCCTGGGTGTATCTGCCCAGCGCCCGAGACGTTCTTCCCTGGATGGGCATGGGGAACCCCCCCGCGACCCTAATAGAGGATAAAGCGGGAGATAATGAATGAATGAATGAATGAATGAATACCATTACCTCGTACCCCAGTTGAAGAACCACTTCACTAATACGTTCATTTTCTGCTCCTCATCATCATTTACGTTTACATCTGATTCCATTGTAATAACTAACCCATCCTCCACCAGCTGCACCTGCACTAACGCCTCTGCCCTCTCTCTCTCTCTCTCTTTGCCCCATGCACATGTATGTGTATGTTAAAGGATAAAACCCAGCTCGATGCCGAGCGGGTAAAACTAGAGCGCCTGGCCGAACTGCTAGCCGAGCAGCGGGCTCAGCTGGACACGTGTCCCGAGGCCCTAAAAGAGCAGCTCCTCCTCCAGGTGTCCAGGGTCAGTACTCACTCACACTGAGCCTTCATCCTCCTCTTCCTCTTGTCTGTGTAACCCAAACGTTCATGCTTTTTTTTTTTTTCCTGGCTCTGATTAATGAGATGAAATGGCGTCATCTGTCCCTTCTGTTCCTGCATGCGTCCCTCACACTTGTATTGTCTGGATGCTTATTGAGTAACGGTGCATGAGGCCACACAGGCTGCATGCTGAGTGGCAGGAATGTGGGGTGTGTGTGTGTGTGTGTGTGTGTGTGTGTGTGTGTGTGTTGTGTGATTGTGTGTGGGGGTAAAGCAGTGATTCTCAATTATTTTCTGTTAAGCCCCCCCTAGGAAGAAGAAAACTTTTTGCACCCCCCCCCCGTACATGAAAAAAGGGGATGAAAAATTATTTTTACACGCCCACTGTAGTATCATTTGTCTATAAATTTGTTATAAGTTCACCTCTTTTATACCAATGTCTCCTTATTAACAATAAAGAAAACAAAAAAGGAAATAAATATAGATCAACTTACAACAGGATAATTTTATTAACTTTGTTTTTAGTTTGTAACAGAAACGAATGAAATCCTTATTTAAACGAGAAACATTTTTGAATTGACTGGCATTTGATCCTGAAAAATGAAATCAAATCATTCATTCATTCATTATCTCCCGCTTTATCCTCTATTAGGGTCGCGGTGGGGTTCCCCATGCCCATCCAGGGGAGAACGTCTCGGGCGCTGGGCAGATAGACCCAGGACAGGGCGCCAATCCATCGCTGGGCACACACTCACTCACACAGACACACTCTATATGGGGCAATTTTTGAGAATTCAATTGACTTGATCCATGTTTTTGGACTGTGGGAGGAAACCGGAGAACCCGGAGGAAACCCACGCAGACACGGGGAGAACATGGAAACTCCACCCAGATGGGGATTCGAACCGGGAATCCCTAGCGCTGAGAGGCGAACGTGCTAGCCACTAAGCCACCGTGCCGCTCTGAAATCAAATCAAATCAATAAATAATAATAAATGTAAATTCATCAGCAACATTAACTCAGGAGCACAATTTATTATTAACACTTTAACCTACAAAACTAAAATGAATACAACGATTTGTGCTGTTTTTTTTATTTTTTTTAATCAAAATAAGGAAATCAGAACTAATGTCTACAACGTTCTACACAGCTTTTCTGAAGTAGTTTTCATAAAGAGTTATAATTGCTTGCTGTACGCGTCACGTTTACGATTAAAAACTCAAGCGGTTATCAGTGTGATCGGGGTGTAATGTCTTTAAGTGACACCTTCATTTATTTCACGCTGTCCGCTGCCAACATTTAAAGACACAGAAGACACGCCGGTCTTTCTTCGTCTCCACCTCATTACAGTGAAGTTACAGTTACAGTGAAGCCAAGCGCTACATACACTTTCCTCGTTTTAGTTTTCGGTTGACTTTTGTTGCTCTCATTATCTTCGTCTCTCTCCGTCTTTCTCTCCTCATCTCTGTTAAATATTTTTCCGTGTTGTCTCTTGAGGGTTTGTTCAGTACTAGGGGTGTCTTCAACTAAGGATTTTCATAGTCGAATCTGATTCGTCAGATTTTCCCTATAGTCGACTGATAGTCGACTATAGTCGAATCAGTTAAAATTTCACCACAAGGTGGCGCTATAAGCATGGTTTTTAAAAAATATTTCACTTGTTTTTCTAGAGCACCGTAAATGGGATCCCCGTTCTGGACTTTTTTCCACTTCAAAGGAAAAACCTAAAACACTCAGATCAATGAGTTTTAGGATGATTTTTTTTGACAAAAGGCTACATATATAATGAAAACAAAGACATTTCATGTAAAAACTAATGCTTAGCAGCAGCCATGGGCGCCCCCATGTGGTCAAAATGGTACATTCGACTATGAGGTTCATAGTCGACTACGGTTCTCCGAATCGAATCATCGAATCAGCGAATATTGCAGCTCACCCCTAATTCAGTACACTTAATATCACTTGCTCTGTGATTTCTTGTTATGCCCCCCCCAGGCGCCCCACTATTTGAGAAGCACTGGGGTAAAGTGATGTAAGTGTGAGGAATGATGTGTAGAAATCAGAACTTGCAGACAGCTGGGGTATAATGTTGTTGGAGGACATTGGGGTACAAAGACATGTTGGATTTAAAGGTCAGCGGTCAGCAGCAACTCAGAGCACCTACTGGTCAGTACTGGTATTAAAAGATCAGATATATTTGGGAAGCGGGCGGCACGGTGGTTTATTTTAGGGCTAATTTTTCATGCGTGTCCGCGTGGGTTTCACGGTGGTTTAATTCAATTGAGTTTCCAAATTGCCCCAGCTGTGTGATGTCCCCTGGATTGGCGTCCTGTCCTGGGTGTATCCCCCCCCCCCCCCGGATGGTCACCGTAGACCCTAATGGAGGATAAAGCAAAAGATAATGGATGAAAAATGATTATTCCATCGAATCATTATCAATGGGGGGCACGATGGTTTAGTGGTTAGCATGTTCTCCTCTCAGCGCTGGGGATTCAGGTTCGAATCCCAATCTGGGTGGAGCTTCCATGTCCTCCCCGTGTCCCCGTGGGTTTCCTCCAGGTTCTCCGGTTTCCTTCCACAGTCCAAAAACATGCATCAAGGTCAACTGAATTCACACTGTCCTGGATGTATCTGCCCAGGCCTGAAACGTTCTCCAGCTACACCAACACACAGACATAATGAATAGTCTGACGGTAGCTTTCTGCAATTTTTCCAGACTCCAAACCATCTATAAGTGTTCGACCAGGTGTCCAGTCTGTCTGGTTCAGACCTGTATGTATCCATCTCTGTAGGATTCTGAATCTTTGGAAGTGGAAAGCAAGCGCTTCGAAGACCTAGAGTTCCAACAGCTGGAGAAAGAGAGTCGCCAGGACGAGGAGAAAGAGACTCAAACCCAGCAGCTGCTCCGAGAGATCGCAGAATACCAGCGCAACACCGTCACTCGAAAGGTAGAGGATTATAGTTTTAAATAGTTATGAGCTGTTTAAAAATAAATAAAATTCAAGTTCAAGTTATTTATTTATGTCGCGCTTTTTACAACAGTACATTGTCACAAAGCAGCTTTACAGAATGAAAAGCCTTTAAACCCCCAAAGAGCAAGCCAAAGCAACAGTGGCAAGAAAAAACTCCCTTTTATGTTGTTATTAAAGGAAGAAACCTTGTGAGGACCAAGACACAGTGGGGGACTCGTCCTCCTTGAGCGGCCAGGCAGCAACAACAGTGTAGGACAGTCATGTACAGATATTAAACAAATGGAAAAACTAACAACTGGAGAACTATATGTGAGTCCATTAGGGGGCGTCCTGCAGGACCGCCAGTCCAATTAATATTCAGGTTCCATCCAGTATTTGTCAGCAGAGCCATGGATGAAGGTCTCCAGGAAGCCGGGGGACACCTCAAAAGAAACAGACGAGGAAGGCAGTTAGAGCTGATAATAAAGCACGGCATTTAATTAATAAGTAATTAATTGACACAGTGCATCATGTGACTCCGGCATCACTGACTAGAGCAGCAGAACTAAAAGAGGCAGATACTGCAGGGTACATAGTTGAGATGGCGCCCATCATGTCATGCATTTCTACGGAACATTGTGTTATAAAGATTGTGTGTGTGGTCATGGTGGCTTAGTGGTTAGCATGTTCTCCTCTCAGTGCTTGGGATCCCAATCTGGGTGAAGTTTTCTTGTGGGTTCCCCCGAGTTCTCCTCCTTCTTTGTTTTCCTCCCAAAGTCCTAAAACAAGGATTCAAGGTAAATCGAATACTCGAAATTGCCCCTGTCCTGGGTGTATCTGCCCAGCGCCCGAGACGTTCTCCCTTGGATGGGCATGGGGAACCCAATAAAGGACATAGAAATCTAAATGTGGTCGCAGTCACCAATGTTTTCCTTTTGTTTTTTTTTTAGGAGAAGCTTCTGGCTCTAAAGAAACAGTCCAATCAGATAATCCATCAGGCCCAAAAAGAGAAGGACAGCTTTGTGAAGGAGAAATCGAACCTCCAGATGATGCTGCAGCGGGTAAGAGAATCCATCCATGCACTCATTCTGAATATGAGATAAGCCTTTATTGCTCCCACAAAGTGAGAAATTCACATTCCCAGCAGCAGTGACTGTAATTAGGAACGTTAAAAAGATACGTCAATAAGAAGTAATTATAAAAATCCAAATGTATAGAATAGAAATCTGTATATATAAATTCATCCATTATCTCCCGCTTTATCCTCTATTAGGGTCGCGGTGGGGTTCCCCATGCCCATCCAGGGGAGAACGTCTCGGGCGCTGGGCAGATAGACCCAGGACAGGGCGCCAATCTATCACTGGACACACTCACTCACACAGACACACTCTATATGGGGCAATTTGGAGAACTCAATTGACTTGATCCATGTTTTTGGACTGTGGGAGGAAACCGGAGAACCCGGAGGAAACCCACCCGAACATGGGGAGAACATGGAACATTTCCTCCCACAGTCCAAAAACATGTATCAAGGTCAATTGAATGCTTCAAATTGCCCCATATAGAGTGTGTCTGTGTGAGTGTGTGTCCAGTGATGGATTGGCACCCTGTCCTGGGTCTATCTGCCCAGCGCCCGAAACGTTCTCCCCTGGATGGGAATGGGGAACCCCCCCCCCCCACGACCCTAATAGAGGATAAAGCGGAAGATAATGGATGGATGAGTGAATGAATATAGTGTATGTGTGTGTGTGTTTCTGTTAAATTAATATTAAACAGACTTTGAGAACATGTTTATCTGGGTGGAGTTTCCATGTTCTCCCCGTGTCTGTGTGGGTTTCCTCCGGGTTCTCTGGTTTCCTCCCACAGTCCAAAAACATGAATCGAGGTCAATCGAATTCTACAAATTGCCCCATATAGAGTGTGTTTGTGTGTGCGCCCTGTTCTGGGTGTATCTGCCCAGCGCCCGAAACGTTCTCCCCTGGATGGGCATGAGAACCCCCCCCCCCCCCCCCCACGACCCTAATATAGGATAAAGCAGAAGATAATGGATGGATGATCAATTATATGATATATAATATAGAGGGGAGACAATAGAAATACTCTAGAAAATATAACGGTATTGCACATATGATTAAATGAAGTCATTATTTCTAATGAAAAATAAATAAAATAAAAAACAGATAATATGTTGAACATTTAATGATTGAATTGTTATTGTACAGCGTTATTGTCGGTTTGGCAGAGAGTGATTACTAAGAGCAGTGCTGATTATACTTATTATTACCTGGATATTATTTGAATTGTTTACTAATGAAACATCCCCCTCATCGAGCAGGAAAAGGAGAACCTGGCTTGCTTGGAGAAGAAGTACTCTGAGCTGACGGGAGGTCAAAGTTTCCCTGTTAATCCCCTGAGTATGAAGGAGGTAAGTTCTGAGCAACAAGGAGGAACGAGAATCATCCTCCTGCTGAGCTGAATTAAACACGAGTGTCAGATTAAGTGTTAATCCCATTAGAATCTACACATAATATACACAGAATAGAATACCGTGCCACCCTCGTTGTAAATTGAATGTGTCAAATTGCCTCCACCCCCTCCCCCAACCCCCCCGACCCTAGAAGATGATAAAACGGAAGATGATGTTCTTAGTTATAAATCAAAGTCCATTAACAACGGCTCCACGGTGTTCCTGCCACAATATATCGTTTTGAAATGTATGCCCATCCAGGGGAGAACATCTCAGATACACCCAGGACAGGGCGCCAATCTATCGTTGGATACACGCACTCACACACCCAGACACACTCTATATGGGGCAATTTGGAGAATTTAATCGACCTTGATCCATGTTTTTTGGACTGTGGGAGGAAACCGGAGAACCCGGAGGAAACCCACACAGACACGGGAAGAACATGGAAACTCCACCGTGCCACCCTCCTTGACACATCCATCCATCCATTATCTTCCGCTTTATCCTATATTAGGGTCGCGGGGGGGGGGTTCCCAATGCCCATCCAGGGGAGAACGTTGGGCAGATACACCCAGGACAGGACGCCAATCTATCACTGGGCACACACTCACACTCTATATGGGGCAATTTGGAGAACTCAATTGACTTGATCCATGTTTTTGGACTGTGGGAGGAAACCAGAGAACCCGGAGGAAACCCACGCGGACACGGGGAGAACATGGAAACTCCACCGTGCCACCCTCCTTGACACATCCATCCATCAATTATCTTCCGCTTTATCCTATATTAGGGTCACGCGGGGGGGGGGACGCCAATCTATCACTGGGCACACACTCACACTCTATATGGGGCAATTTGGAGAACTCAATTGACTTGATCCATGTTTTTGGACTGTGGGAGGAAACCAGAGAACCCGGAGGAAACCCACGCGGACACGGGGAGAACATGGAAACTCCACCCAGATTGGGATTCGAACCAGGAATCCCTAGAGGAGAACATGCTAACCAGTAATCCACCGTGCCGCCCTCCTTGACACATCCAATAAGCTGTAATGTTGAGGGGCGTACACACATTTTGCCCCCATAGTGCATCTTTGGCGGGAAAATGAAATCCTTAAAGGCAGTGGTCTGAAAACACTAGGGGTGTCTTCAACAAGGATTTTCATAGTCGAATCTGATTCGTCAGGTTTTCCCTATAGTCGACTGATCGTCGAATCAGTTAAAATTTCACCACAAGATGGCGCTATAAGCGTTGTTTTTAAAAAAGTTTTTTTTTATATATATTTTACTTGTTTTTCTAGAGCACCGTAAATGGGATCCCTAAAAAAAACCTAAAAAACAAAAAATTAGGCTGATTTTATTTGACAAAAGGCTATATATATAACGAAAACAAAGACATTTCATGTAAAAACTAATGCTTAGCAGCAGCCATGGGCGCCCCCATGTGGTCAAAATGGTACATTCGACTATGAGGTTCATAGTCGACTACGGTTCTCCGAATCGAATCGTCGAATCAGCGAATATTGCAGCTCGCCCCTAGAAAACACAGGTCTTCTTTCCCTGTTTCAGGACAGCTCCTTATTGGCTGACGTCTGTCAGCCCTGTGGTGACCTCATCCACATCCACAGGCTCTCACTACCTCCTGCCGATCTCTTAGCCTTTTCCTCTCTCTTCTCCGCTCTGTCCATCAAGAGCGCTGAGGTATTATGCTTCGCCTGTGCATCCTCCGCATGTGCACCTCTAAAACCCTCTGCTTTCCCGAAATTCCCGCTCTGTTCCTCCCTCCTTTGCTCTGTACCTGGATGTTGAATGTCATTAATACTCGTCACCTGATGGGATGAACCTGACAGCCTTTCCTCTCATCTCTATTTTTCTTTTCCTGATGTTCTGTTCTACAGGGTTATGTCACAGTCAATGAGCTCAATGAACTCTATTCAAAGCTGGGGGTAGAACCCACCCCAGAGTCCCCCCGTGCCCCTGAACAGGCCTCCCCGGATGCTCTGGGCTGTGGGTTTGAACCCAAGCCTAGTCCTGAAGATGGCCCACCTCGTTCTGCAGAGGATGAGGTGTGTGAAGAAGAGTTTGTGTCCATGCTGAGTTTACACACCTCGTTTTTGTTCGTGGCTCGTGGGGTTTTTAACGACTTTGGAAACACGACATTAACATTTGGTAATTTAGCCGACGCTTTTTTATCCGATTTAATGTACGTATCCCAAGTTGATTCAAAGATTCAGACTTTATTGTCGTTTACGTAACGTGGTTCATGAAATGTACACGAAATTCCGTTTCACGGATCCAGTTTACCCTAAGTGGTATTTATTATTTTTTTAATTTATTAAATATTCATCCATCCATCCATCCATTATCTTCCGCTTGTCCGGGGTTCGGGTCGCGGGGGCAGCAACCGAAGTAGGGAGACCCAGACCTCCCTCGCCCCAGCCACCTCCACCAGCTCGACTGGAGGAACCCCGAGGCGTTCCCAGACCAGCTGAGAGATATAATCCCTCCAGCGTGTCCTGGGTCTTCCCCGTGGTGTCCTTCCAGCCGGACTTGCCTGGAACACCTCCCTAGGAAGGCGCCCAGGAGGCATCCTTACCAGATGCCCAAACCACCTCAACTGGCTCCTTTCGATGTGGAGGAGTAGCGGCTCCACTCCGAGTCTCTCCCGGATGACCGAGCTTCTCACCCCGTCTCTAAGGGAGAGCCCTGCCACCCTGCGGAGAAAACCCATTTCAGCGGCTTGTATTCGCGATCTTGTTCTTTCGGTCATTACCCAAAGCTCATGACCATCGGTGAGGGTCGGAACGTAGATCGACTGGTCAATCCAGAGCCTTGCCTTGTGGCTCAGCTCTTTATTAAATATTATGTTATGTAAATATTATGTTAAAAAAATTATATTAATGATAAAATGATTAAGGGCGGCACGGTGGCTTAGTGGTCAGCACGTTCTCCTCTCAGCACTAGGGATTCCCGGTTCGAATCCCCATCTGGGTGGAGTTTCCATGTTCTCCCCGTGTCCGCGTGGGTTTCCTCCGGGTTCTCCGGTTTCCTCCCACAGTCCAAAAACATGGATCAAGTCAATTGAATTCTCCAAATTGCCCCATATAGAGTGTGTGTGTGAGTGAGTGAGTGTGTGCTCAGTGATGGATTGGCGCCCTGTCCTGGGTCTATCTGCCCAGCGCCCAAGATGTTCTCCCCTGGATGGGCATGGGGAACCCCACCGCGACCCTAATAGAGGATAAAGCGGGAGATAATGAATGAATGAATGAATGAATAAAATGATTATATTAATGATATTTATATTATCATTATTATATTAATGATAAAATAAAAAAATTTATGTAGCAGCGTATAATAAAAATAAATATAAAAATATAATGGCAATTAAAAAACTTTTAATATAAATTATAGCAGCCGTGAGATTTTGTCTGTTGGAAAAGTTTCGCAATGTTTATTAACCCTAAGTAAAGTTCAAGTAATTTATTTATGTCGCGCTTTTTACAACAGTACATCGTCACAAAGCAGCTTTACAGAATGAAAAGCCTTTTAACCCCCAAAGAGCAAGCCGAAGCGACAGTGGCAAGAAAAAAATCCCTGTTATGTTGTTATTTTAAGGAAGAAACCTTGTGAGGACCAAGACTCAGTGGGGGACTCATCCTCCTTGAGCGGCCAGGCAGGGTAGCTTAGTGGTTAGCATGTTCTCCTCTCAGTGCTGGGAATCCGGGTTCGAATCCCAATCTGGGTGGAGTTTCCATGTTCTAACCGTGTCCGTGTTGATTTCCTCCGGGTTCTCCGGTTTCCTCCCACAGTCCAAAAACATGGATCAAGTCAATTGAGTTCTCCAAATTGCCCCATATAGAGTGAGTGTGTGCCCAGTGATAGATTGGCGTCCTGTCCTGGGTGTATCTGCCCAGCGCCCGAAACGTTCTCCCCTGGATAGGCATGGGCAACCCCCCCCCCGACCCTAATAGAGGATAAAGCGGAAGATGATGAATGAATACAATATAAAGTAATTAATGTGGCAGTGGCAAGTAATATAATCGTTCATTCATTCATTATCTCCCGCTTTATCCTCTACTTGAGGGGGGGGGGGGGGGGGGGGGGGGGGGGGGGGGGGACGTTTCGGGCGCTGGGCAGATACACCCAGGACAGGACACCAATCTATCACTGGGCACACACTCATAGGAAAATAATCCTACAAGGGTAACAGCACCCTTCAGATTTTGTTCTTTCTTTTTTTTTATTTGTTACTTATTTAGTTTTTTAGTCTTTGTTCTTTTTTTTTTCTTTCTTTCTTTTCCTTCATATTTATTTTTTTCTTTGCCTTTTTGTTTCTTTCCTTTCATTCCTTTTCTTTTTTCTTTTCCTTCTCATTTCTTACTACTTATGTTTCTTATACTTTCTTTATACTTTTTTCCTTCTTATTCTTTTATCTCTTTTTTCCTTTTTTTGTATTTTAATGAAGTGTCAATTTTTTTCATACTTTTTTTTTCTTTTCCTTTACTTCTTTTTTTTTCTTAAATATATTTTTTCGTCTTTTTTTCATTTCCTTATTTCTTTCTTTTTTCCCTTTCATTCTTTTTAATTTTTTTCCTTATTGTTTCTTTTCTTTTAGTCTCTTTTTTCATCTTTACTTTCATTCCTTTTCTGATTACTTTTCCTTATTTATTTCCTTTCCTTTTCTTTCTGTTCTATGTTTGTTTTTTTTCTTTATGTTTCGAGTCTTTGTTTTTCTTATCTGCTTGCTCTCTCTCTTCTTAACCACTCAAGACGTTCTTTCTGTGGAATACAAAGTCAAATTTTTTAAACATTAACTTAAGAAATGTGTTAATATTTGAGCCGTTCTAATGAAACTAATTGGCATGTGTTTTTTTTTTATTTTTTTTTTTTTTTTTAAATAATAATTATTATTATTATTTTTGAATCACATCCTGTTCAATTAGCAGTTTCAGATTCTGTCCATATTACATTTGCAAAGGTCTGATGTATGTGCTTAAACCAAAACTACAAAACAAAAAAAGTCAACAACCAAAAAAGCCCTTGATGTATCTTTGTTAAATTATTTATTCTGTTTTTTAAATTATTATGATTATTATTATTATTATTATTATTATTATTATTATTATTATATTATTATTAAGGACCCTGGCTGCATGGCCACTGTACTTGTTTGATTAGAAGGTTTAAATTAGAAGAGATTTTCTTTCTCCCTTACCTTTTGCTTATTCTTTCTGCATTACTTTTCGCCAAGCTTTGCGTCTCTTCCTGCTCACTCTCCGTCCCTAACCCCCCCTCTGTGCACTGGCCTGAGGATATGGTGACTTACCTCGGTCCCTCTCCTCTCCCCGATTCTCCTCCTCCTCCTCCTCTTCCTGCCAAAAAACACTCTCGCCATAGGCAGGTAAACCATGCGTGAGGTTCACTTTGTGCTCGTGCGAGTGTTTGACCTCGTGCAAGTCATCCATGTGCTCATGTTTCTCCTCAGCATTTCCGAAACCTGGAGGAACGGAAACGACTGGGGAAAGAGGGTCACTGTGACACCCTGCCTCGCAAGAAGTCCTCAATCAACCCACAGTATAACTGCGCTACGTTAGGACGAACCACGCCAACTAAAGTAAGAATACATAACACATTCTGTTATATACATACAGCCATGAGCAATTCATTCTTTTATATATATATATATATATTTATTTATTTATTTATTACCGTCATCTGTTTGTCTGTGTGTCTGGTAAAAAGTTTGCAAATGCACTTTGCACAATTGTTCATCATCGATGAAAACACATGAAACATTCATTCATTCATCCATTATCTCCCGCTTTATCCTCTATTAGGGTCGCGGTGGGGTTCCCCATGCCCATCCAGGCGAGAACGTCTCGGGCGCTGGGCAGATAGACCCAGGACAGGCGCCAATCCATCGCTGGGCACACACTTACTCACACAGACACACTCTATATGGGGCAATTTGGAGAATTCAATTGACTTGATCCATGTTTTTGGACTGTGGGAGGAAACCGGAGAACCCGGAGGAAACCCACGCAGACACGGGGAGAACATGGAAACTCCACCCAGATGGGGATTCGAACCGGGAATCCCTAGCGCTGAGAGGCGAACGTGCTGACCACTAAGCCACTGTGCCGCCACACATGAATCAATTAAAGAATTTACCTATCAATGAAATAATTAGTGGTAATTAATTAATTTGTTTTCTATGAATAAATTGGGGCGGAGCAGTGGCTTAGTGGTTAGCATGTTCTCCTCTCAGCACTAGGGATTCCCGGTTCGAATCCCAATCTGGGTGGAGCTTCCATGTTCTCCCCGTGTCTGCATGGGTTCCTCCGGGTTCTCCGGTTTCCTCCCACAGTCCAAAAACATGGATCAAGGTCAATTGAATTCTCCAAATTGCCCCATATAGAGTGTGTTTGTGTGAGACCATAATAGAGGATAAAGCAGAAGATAATGGATGGATGAATGGGTGAATAAATTGCCCATTTTGTTCTAAATTTTATACTTCACAAGTAATTAATTACTTTTGATGACAATACACGATAGGATAAAGTAATTTAACATGATATGGAGTGTGTTGTTTTTTTGTTTGTTTTTTTTTTTAACAAAAAATTCAATATTTGGCTTTATTTTAATATTAATATATTTTTTTTTTACCTTTCAGTCACATCTGCCTTTGGTCCAGAGCTCCAGCTGTGGCAGTGTGTTAAACCGGGTCCTTGGCGTGTCCTCGAAAGACTCAGACACACGCCGTCTGCACAAGGGTGAGGATACCCCCAAATACACACAACACATTTTATATAATCTACACTTTAAAGAACTTTCTTTGTGCTAATTCCGTTTTGGGTTTCATTATCTTCCTCAGCAGGAACGTCGAAGAAAGGTAGGACAGTGGCGAGACACTTTAATATGCATGCTAATTATACTGTTTTCACTGCAGTGACATAGTCACAAACACACACTATATGGGGCAATTTAGAGCAATTTAATTTTTACCTTAAATCCATGTTTTTGGACTGTGGGAGGAAATTGGAGAACCCAAAAGGAAACCTACGCGGACACGGGGAGAACATGGAAACTCAATTAATTTATTATCTTTTGCTTTATCCTCTATTAGGGTTGCGGGGGGGGGTTCCCCAAGTCCATCCAGGGGAGAACGTTTCGGATGCTGGGCAGATACACACAGGACACAGGGTGCCAATCCATCACTGGAGACACACTCACTCACACAGACACACACTCTATTGTGTGTGTGTGTGTGTGTGTGTGTGTGTGTGTGTTTAGTCCAGTCCTACACGAGTGCAATTATTTCTACTTCATTGTGATTGTAAACATTCTAGAACACCTTATATAAACATTCTAGAACACCTTATACTTTTTTATATATATATATATATTAAAAAAATCACCTTCCATCATAATTTAAACTTAATATATATCGATTATCTTCCACTTTATCCTCTATTAGGGTCGCGGGGGGGGGGGGGGTTCCCCATGCCCATCCAGGGGAGAACATTTCGGGCGCTGGGCAGATAGACCCAGGACAGGTTGCCAATCCATCTCTGGACACACACTCACTCACACACACAAACATAAACACACTCTATATGGGGCAATTTGGAGAATTCACTTGACCTTGATCCATGTTTTTGGACTGTGGGAGGAAACCGGAGAACCCGGAGGAAACCCACGCGGACACGGGGAGAACATGGAAACTCCACCCAGATTGGACCACTAAGCCACTGTGCCACCCACTTAAAATATACAGTATAATGTATATATCAAAAGTATTCGGCCCCCTTGAATTTTCAATTTTTTCCACATTTCAGGCTTCAAACATTCATTCATTCATTCATTCATGGGGCAATTTGGAGAATTTAATCGACTTGTTCCATGTTTTCTGGACTGTGGGAGGAAACCCACACGGACACGGGGAGAACATGGAAACTCCACCCAGATTGGGATTCGAAATGGTAATCCCAAGTGCTGAGAGGAGAACATGCCAACCACTAAACCACCACTTACTCACCGTGCCGTCCGGCTTCAAACATAAAGATATGAAATTGTAATTTTTTGGGGAAGAATCAACAACAAGTGAGACACAAATCGTGAAGTGGAACAAAATTTATTGCATATTTTAAACTTAAAAAACTGAAAAATGGGGAGTGCAATATTATTCGACCGCTTAACTTTCATTGCAGTAAACTTTGCAGTGTGCAATGTCGCCCTGAATGACTGATGATGATGAATAGAATTTGACATGCCACATATCTAGCCGTAATTGTGCCGACATGGCAATAAACCCCATCTATCCTCATCCTCTTTGCCGTAATAGAGGATTGTTTGGGTAAAAACACACATAAACCAACATATAAGGGCATATATGTCCTGCCACGCCTCTCATTGGTTCGGTGGAAGGATATGTAGGATTCCCCAGGGCGAGCTCATCAGCGAGGCGGGCCCTTCCTCATGCTTTTTCGATGCCTATCTTTATAATTTTAGTCCGCTATCACGTCCGCTGGAATGGGGCACGCTGGTGCAGTAGACATCACTGACCGTTGTGGCATCACAGCAGAGAGTGGGGCAGTACGGCGGCTCTCTGAGTTTAGTTTAGAGGTTCTCGAATCGGGACACGGTGGCTGCAGTGTGTGATCAACGAGAAGGGCCACATGCTCAGCCTGACGCTGCGTCGGCCAGCAAAAATGGAGAGCGCTTACCTGCAAAGATCTTTACACGCTCAGGTAAATAATGAGGGGGTGGAGGTTTAGATCCAGTGGATGGTTTGGGTAGGTTTACTGGATTCTGGAGTTCTGGATTAGAATATAATCATTTATTTTTTTTATTTTAATGATTTATTATCTTTTATAATGGACTTCTGTTGGCTTTTCAGTATTGTGTTAAACATGGGTAAATTTAATGCTCTAAATTGCCCCATGTAGTGTGTGTGTGTGTGTGTGTGTCTGTGTGATTGAGTATGCCCTATTCTGTAGAGTTCTGGATTTTGTCTAGAATATAATAATCTGTTTTATTTTAATGTTTTATTACCTTTATAATGGAGTTCTGTTGGCATTTCAGTATTGTGTTACACATTAATATTGTGTATAATTATTAATATACACAAAAAATATCTCTGGGCAGCTCGGTGGATTAATAATTAGCTCGTTTGCCTCTCAGTGCTGTGGATTCCAGGTTCGAATCCCAATCTGTATTTAATAACCTTAAAAAGAGTTAAAATAATATACTATTAATATAATAAATAATGAGGGGGTGGAGGTTTAGATCCAGTGGATGGTTTGCTGAGGTTTAGGTAGGTTTACTGAATTCTGGAGTTCTGGATGTTGTCTAGAATATAATCTTTTTTTTTTTTTTTTTTAATGTTTTATTATCTTTTATAATGGACTTCTGTTGGCTTTTCAGTATTGTGTTAAACATGGGTAAATTTAATGCTCTAAATTGCCCCATGTAGTGTGTGTGTCTGTGTGATTGAGTATGCCCTATTCTGTAGAGTTCTGGATTTTGTCTAGAATATAATAATCTGTTTTATTTTAATGTTTTATTACCTTTATAATGGAGTTCTGTTGGCATTTCAGTATTGTGTTACACATTAATATTGTGTATAATTATTAATATACACAAAAAATATCTCTGGGCAGCTCGGTGGATTAATAATTAGCTCGTTTGCCTCTCAGTGCTGTGGATTCCAGGTTCGAATCCCATTCTGTATTTAATAACCTTAAAAAGAGTTAAAATAATATACTATTAATATAATAAATATTAATATACCATTACATATAATAAATAATGGGGGGGTGGAGGTTTAGATCCAGTGGATGGTTTGCTGAGGTTTGGGTAGGTTTACTGGATTCTGGAGTTCTGGAATAGAATATAATTAATTTTTTATTTTTTTATTTTAATGTTTTATTATCTTTTATAATGGACGTCTGTTGGCTTTTCAGTATTGTGTTAAACATGGGTAAATTTAATGCTCTAAATTGCCCCATGTAGTGTGTGTGTGTGTGTGTGTGTGTGTGTGTGTGTGTGTGAGATTGAGTATGCCCTATTCTGTAGAGTTCTGGATTTTGTCTAGAATATAATAATGTTTTATTTTAATGTTTTATTAGCTTTATAATGGGTTCTGTTGGCATTTCAGTATTGTGTTACACATTTCCTTCCACAGTCCAAAAACATGGACTCAAGGTAAATTTAATGCTATAAATTGCCCCATGTAGTGTGTGTGTGTGTGTGTGTGTGTGTGTGTGTGTGTGTGTGTGTGTTTGTGTGAGTATGCTCTATTCTGTAAAGTTCTGGATTTTTTAAATTGAGTGCTCTAAAAGTTTTAATCACAACCAGAGTTCATAACTAGATGATGCTTTAAGTGTTCTACACTTCAGAGGCTTCTCCACCTGCACATATTTATAGTTTTATGGTTTAAACTATGTGATTTTAATATACTTTGCTAAAAAATATCCTGTGCAGCTCGGTGGTTTAGTGGTTTAGCATGTTCTCCTCTCAACGCTGGGGATTCTAGGTTCGAATCCCAATCTGTGTGGAGTTTCCATGTTCTCCCCGTGTCCGCATGGGTTTCCTACGGGTTCTCTGGTTTCCTTCCACAGTCCAAAAACATGGATCAAGTAAATTGAATTCTCCAAATTGCCCCATATAGAGTGTGTTTGTGTGAGTGAGTGTGTGTCCAGTGATAGATTGTCCTGGGTGTATCTGCCCAGCACCCGAAACGTTCTCCAAATTGAAATGTTCTCCCTGGATGGGCATAGGGAACTCCCCCACCCCCCCACCATGACCCCAAGAGAGGATTAAGTGGAAGATAATAACTGAATGTGTGAGTGAATAATTATTAAGGCTGCTTTAATTTGAATGGCACAATTAACTTAAATAAAAGCTCAGACTAATTTACTAATTGCTTTTTAATAGTATATTCCATCCATCCATTATCTTCCACTTCATGGGGGGGGGGGGGGGGGGGGGTTCCCCATGCCCATCCAGGGGGGAATGTTTCAGGCGCTCTATATGGGGCAATTTGGAGAATTCAGCTGACCTTTATTCATGTTTTTGGACTGTGGGGGGAAAGCGGAGAACCGGTTAAACGTTAAAGAATTAACGAATTAAATTCTGATTAATTAACTTTATTTTAAATTGCTCATTTTCTACAAAATTATATTTCACAAGCAGAATTAATTTAAAATAAAGTCATTTAACACAATATGGGGTGGTTTAAAAAAAAAATATATTTATATTTTATATTTATCCACACTGCAAGGAATGAAATCTTCTAAATAAAAAAAGTCAGCCAATCTTTTTAAAAATGCGTAATAAAGCTTGTTTTTGACCTGAATAGGTTTTTTTAAGTGGGATAAATACTCTAGTTTTTATTTATCTTGATGTATTATCTTGATGTATTATATTGATGTATTATATTGTCAGATCATTTTATTTGATTCATGTTCATTTTTTTTTTTCTTGATTTGGGTTTATTTAGCTTATTTTTTGATGCAGCGCACTCTCACTTTACTTACTTCCATTACCTTCACCCCCCCCCCCTCCTCCCTTACTGTCATTCTGCTCTTTGCCTTTGATCTCTATATCCTCTTACATGTTCATTATTTAGCTTTCTTCTCATTTTCCCATCCATTAACCCCCCCACCACCACCACCCCCCATGTCTAGTGTGACTCCTCTTACTTACCTCCCTCTCTTTCTTTCTTTTACGTTATGATCAGGTCACAGTCAGCAGCTGGTGGGAGAGGAGCCCCGGACCAGACTGAGCGATCTTGGCGGTCGTGCCGCTTCGCAGTCCAACGTCTACCTGGACTCGATGAGTTACCGTGACAACGGCTTCGACACGTTTAGCGTGGACAGCTCAGACAGCATGGAGACCAGCATCTCAGCCTGCTCACCTGACAACATCTCAAGGTATCTCAAGAAGCCCGATAGTTCAGCATGCACCCCTCTATTTCGGTTGGAAAGGGTCGCGGCGGGGTTCCCCATGCCCATCCAGGGGAGAACGTTTCAGGCGCTGGGCAGATACACCTAGGACAGGGCGCGAATCTATCGCTGGACACACACTCACTCACACAAACACTCTATATGGGGCAATATTTGTAGAATTCAATTGACTTGATCCATGTTTTTGGACTGTGGGAGGAAACCGGAGAACCCGGAGGAAACCCACGCGGACACGGGGAGAACATGGAAACTCCACCCAGATTGGGATTCAAACCAGGAATACCTAGCGCTGAGAGGAGAATATGCTAAGCCACTAAGCCACCGTGAAACCAGTTCCCGAACGTTCTCCCCTGGATGGGCATGGGGAATCCCTTCTATGACCCTAGTAGAGGATAAAGCGGAACATGATGGATGGATGGTATCAGTTTTTATTGTATTGCGGGATTTTGTAGGTGTAGGACAGTCATGTACAGATTGTGTGATGATCAGGTGACCTGTATTTAACAATTAAAAACTATATAAGTCCATTGACGGCGTCCTGCAGGACTGTCAGTCCAATAGAACTCCAGGTTCCATCCAGTAACTGTCATAGTCTTGGGAGGTAAGGCTCAGTGGGGACTCTGCAGCATCAACAGTGTAGGACAGTCATGTACAGATTGTGTGATGATCAGGTGACCTGTATTTAACAATTGAAAACTATATAAGTCCATTGAGGGCGTCCTCCCGGACTGTCAGTCCAATAGAACTCCAGGTTCCATCCAGTAATCGTCGTAGCCGCAGTGCTTCAGCAGAACCATGGATGAAGAGTTGACACCTCCAGGAAATTAGTAACACCTCAAAGATCTAGACAAGAAAAGCAGTTGAGCAGCAATGTGGGACCTCTTCACACTCTGGACCTCAGCATCCGCTGACCGCACGCCGTCAGTTTGCGTGGCGGAGTTGCTGTCATTCCCAAACACTTCCCTTTGCTTCTAATACAGCTGACAGATCACTGTGGATTTTTTGGGAGCGGATTTCACGACTGGATTGGTTACACAGGTGGAATCTTATTACAGTTCCACGCTGGAATTCACTGACCTCCTGAGAGCCATCCATTCTTTCAGAAATGTTTGGAAAAACAGTCTGCATGCCTCGGTGCTTGAGTTTCTGCACCTGTGGCCATGGAAGTGATTGAAACACCGGATTCTGATCATTCAGATGGGGGAGCAAATACTTTGGGCAATGTAGTGAATGAGCCTAAAATGAATAAGAGAACCACAATGATCCCAGGTTAGAAGTTTGGTTGGGGTATATTGAGCATAAACAGGGGGGTGCAGAAATCACTGCTCCCTCAGTCCGAGTGCTGATGTCTAATCAGATAAACGTCACCTGGTGGTTCCACCTCACCGAGGAGCTAATTCTCACTCCGTGGCGTTTACCACTGCAAAATGGTGGAAGTTCAAGTTCAAGTAATTTACAGTTTAAATTCCATTTAAGTACATTGTCACAAAGCAGCTTTACAGAATGAAAAGCCTTTAAACCCCCAAAGAGCGAGCCGAAGCGACAGCGGCAAGAAAAAACTCCCTGTTATGTTGTTATTAAAGGAAGAAACCTTGTGAGGACCGAGACTCAGTGGGGGACTCGTCCTCCTTGAGCGGCCAGGCAGCAACAACATTGTAGGACAGTTATGTACAGATATTTAACAAATGGAAAAACTAACAACTGGAAAACTATATGTGAGTCCATTAGGGGGCGTCCTGCAGGACCGCCTTGTCAAGTTCCATCCACTATTCGTCAGCAGAGCCGTAGATGAAGATCCATGGATGGAACCATCTTCCCAACTCTGTTCATAAGGCAGAATCACTTTGTATTTTTAAGAAACACCTGAAAACATCTACATTTACATTTAGCAGACGCTTTTATCCAAAGCAACTTACAAATGAGAACATCACATGTCAGAAGTTATGAAGAAAACGAGAATTTTCAAACCTGATCGCTATATGACCCTGCACCCCCCATCCTTTTTTTCCCTACAACAGGTGTTTGTTAAAAAGATGCGTCTTCAGTAGTTTCTTAAAACTGTTTAGTGATTCTGCCTTACGGACAGAGTTGGGAAGATTGTTCCACCATTTTGCAGTGGAGAACGCCACGGAGTGAGAATTAGCTCCTCGGTGAGGTGGAACCATCAGGCGGCAATCATCACTGGAGCGAAGTGAACGAGTCAGAGTATATTTTGAAAAGATAAGAAAAGAGTGAAGGTAAGAGGGGGAAGATCCAGAAATGGTCCTGTAGACCAGAGTCAGTGACTTGTACTGAACATCTCTGATGTAGAAAAAAAAAGGAGGGGGGTGCAGCATCAGATAAATTGGTTTTCTTCATTACTACTGACTTGTGATGTTCTCATTTGTAAGTCCCTTTGGATAAAAGCATTTGCTAAATGTAAAATGCAAAAGTAAAGGGTAGGCCATGTACTCTGACGGAGCAGGGTCAACGGATGCTGATGCTCATAGTGCGAAGAGGTCGCCAACTTTCTGCAGAGTCCATCACTACAGAACTCCAAACTTCATGTGGCCTTCAGATCAGCTCTAGAACATTGTGCAGAGAGCTTCATGGAATGGGTTTTATCGTCGAGCAGCTGCATCCAAGCCATACATCACCAAGTGCAATGCAAAGCGTCGGATGCTGTGGTGTAAAGTATGTCGCCAATGGACTCTAGAGCAATGGAGTTCTCTGGAGTGACGAATCACGCGTCTCCATCTGGCGATCTGAAAGTTATGTGGAGGGCGAATTGTGGTGTGGGGTTGTTTTTCAGGAGCGGGGCTTGACCCCATAGTTCTAGTGAAAGGAACTCTGAATGCTTCAGCATACCAATGCATTTTGGACAATTCCATGCTTCTAATTTTATGGGTGGGGTGGTTGTTTAGTGGTTAGCATGTTCTCCTCTCAGCACTAGGGATACCCGGTTCGAATCCCAATCTGGGTGGAGTTTCCATGTTCTCCCCATGTCCGCGTGGTTTTCTTCCGGGTTCTCCGGTTTCCTCCCACAGTCCAAAAACATGGATCAAGTCAATTGAACTCTCCAAATTGCCCCATATAGAGTGTGTTTGTGTGAATGAGTGAGTGTCCAGTGATAGATTGGTGTCCTGTCCTGGGTGTATCTGCCCAGCGCCCGGTACGTTCTCCCCTGGATGGGAATGAAGAACCCCCCGCGACCCTAGTAGAGTAAAGCAGAAGATGATGGATGGATGGATGGATGGATACCTTTGTGGGAACAGTTTGGAGCCGACCCTGAAAAGAACGTTCCTCGTTCCTTTGAGAGCTCGTTGTTCGTCTATAACCCACTTTTGTAGAAGAGTCTGGTGAAGTGTACCATAAGGGCCGTGTGAGATTAATGTAAAGCGTGTGCTGGACTTGGGGTATAAACTGCCCCCCCACCCCCCACCCCTGCATCCCTCAACCCATGGAGTGAGGGCTCGGATTACACAGTGAGAGGAAACAGATTTCGTAGTTTTTTTTTTCTCGTCTTCTTCTTTTGGTTTGAATGTAATCAAAAGCAGAAAGCGCGCTCGGTCCGCCTGCGGAACTCCTTTGTGTTCACTGGGGCATTCTGGCCGTTTTCCCTCCGGATCAGAACAGCTATGGCTTCGGAGGCGATGCACGAGCTTCGGTAAGAAACGTTTTTCTCGTAAAGCTCGGGATGCACGGGAGGAGGAAAGGTGTGTCTGTGGACAGAGTGAGGGAGGGAAGGAGGGTTCCGAGCCGGAGCTGTGCGCCTCTCGAGCGTTGTCCTATCCCGTCGTCTGAGCCCCGTCCTGTCTGCATGCTGATTCTGGCGTTTCGGGATTGTGGCTCGGCTGCTTGTGCTGATGGTAATGTTAGTAGCTATGATTATAGCCACAGAGCTGTGATTAAACGAAGCCTTGCGCGTGTGTAATTACGGCTTTTCCATGCGTGTACACACTTTAACATTGCATGTAAAACAACAACTGAAGCTCATTACGTTTACAGTTTGTGGTGTTAAACCGAGCAGATTCACACTTTACAATCACAAGCACAACAAGTCGCTCTGCTATTAATCCAGTCTGAGAAATCTGTAACTAAAACTTTATTAATTATCATCTACAGTGATTAAAAAAGAAATTTAATTGCATTGTTTGAAATTGAGGGCGGCACGGTGGGATAGTGTTTAGCACGTTCTCCTCTCAGCACTAGGGATTCCCGATTCGAATCCCCATCTGGGTGGAGTTTCCATGTTCTCCCCGTGTCCGTGTGGGTTTCCTCCGGGTTCTCCGGTTTCCTCCCACAGTCCAAAAACATGGATCAAGTCAATTTGAATTCTCTAAATTGCCCCATATAGAGTGTGTTTGTGTGAGTGAGTGTGTGCCCAGCGATGGATTGGCGTCCTGTCCTGGGTGTATCTGCCCAGCGCCCGAGACGTTCTCCCCTGGATGGGCATGGGGAACCCCACCGCCACCCTAATAGAGGATAAAGCGGGTGATGATGAATGAATGAATGAATGTTTGAAATTGCTACCTTTATTTTTAAGAATTTTTTGAGGTTACACTCAATACATCCCTGTTTCCTCGCAAATGCATGTGGAGTTTGGGTGTTTTATTCGGTTCCACAGTGATAGATTGGCGCCCTGTCCTGGGTGTATCTGCCCAGCGCCCGAAACGTTCTCCCCTGGATGGGCATGGGGAACGGTTCTCCCAATCTGGGTGGATTTCCATGTTCTCCCCGGGCCACGCGAGTTTCCTCCGGGTTCTCCGGTTTCCTCCCACAGTCCAAAAACATGGATCAAGGTCAATTGAATTCCTCCATATAGAGTGTGTCTGTGTGTGAGAGTGGGTGATAATGGATCCCCTGTCTGGATTCCCCAGGCCCGAAACGTTCGAATCCCCGCAACCCGAATGAGGATGGAGTTTCCATGTTCTCCCCGTGTCCACGTGGGTTTACTCTGGGTTCTCCGGTTTCCTCCCACAGTCCAAAAACATGGATCAAGTCAATTGAATGCTCCAAATTGCCCCATATAGAGTGTGTCTGTGTGAGTGAGTGTGTGCCCAGCGATAGATTGGTGTCCTGTCCTGGGTGTATCTGCCCAGCACCCGAGATGTTCTCCCCTGGATGGGCATGGGGAACCACCTCGCGACCCTAGTAGAGGATAAAGTGGAGATAATGGATTGATGGATATTCAGTTCCATGCCATAAGTTTCCATGTTCTCCCGATTCTTCCAGACTATCCGGTTAACAGTGTGGAAGAATGAAACTAACATTGAATTGCATTACATTACATTTGGTCATTCAGCAGACACTTAAAAATATCCCAACTTAATGGTTAGAGTCAGAACACAGGGTTCTACAGCAGGGTTATGAGACCACATTGGTTACATCAGTGGATGCATGCGTGTGGACACACCTCCTCCAGACAAAAACAAGTAAGGGTTGGAAGGAGGACAGACCTCCCACAGTCCAAAAACATGGATTAAGGTCAATTGAATTCTCCAAATTGCCTCATATAGAGTGTGTCTGTGTGTGTGAGTGTGTGGCCAGTGATAGATTGGCGCCCTGTCCTGGGTGTATCTGCCCAGCGCCCGAAACGTTCTCCCCTGGATGGGCATGGGGAACCCCACCACGACCCTCATAGAGGATAAAGTGGAAGATAATGGATGGAATATATATATATATATATATATATATATAGGACAGCACAGTGGCTTAGTGGTTAACATGTTCGCATCTCAGCGCCCTACAAAAATGTATGTGGTCTGGTGTGTGTGTGTGTGTGTGTGTGGGGGGGGGGTGCACAATCAGTTTGTGATTTTAAATGATGAGCGTCTCTGCAAATCACTCAGGACTTGATGAGTTTCGTGTTTGTAGCTCAAAAATTGACGTTTTTGAGACTTGCGCCACATTGATCAGGAGTGAACAAGCAGTGTGGTTCACTCTACGATTTCACAAGGCCCGTCTCCAAAATTTAGTTTTTGTAGCTCAAAAATCGGCCGAGTTACGGGAGCGCAAAAATGACCGTAATGCAAAGTGAATGGGAATTTTTGGCTCGGAAATTTGGAATATCTCGGTAACGGTTCAAGTCGTCGTCTCACCCATGAGCCGGACGTTTCCTGCGATAATCATATCTATAGCTTGTATATTGCCAGAGAAGAAAGGGGGACAAAAACGGCTGAATAATAAAAAATAGTATATATATTCCCGGTTCGAATCCCAATCTGGGTGGAGTTTCCATGTTCTCCCCGTGTCCGTGTGGGTTTCCTCCGGGTTCTCCGGTTTCCTCCCACAGTCCAAAAACACGGATCAAGTCAATTGAATTCTACAAATTGCCCCATATAGAGTGTGTCTGTGTGAGTGAGTGTGTGCCCAGCGATAGATTGGCGCCCTGTCCTGGGTGTATCTGCCCAGCGCCCAAAACATTCTCCCCTGGATGGACATGGGGAACCCCACCACGACCCTCATAGAGGATAAAGCGGAAGATAATGGATGGATGTATATCTATAATAATATATGTACATATATAAGTGTACATATATGAATAAATAATAATAAAAATAATATTGGAATAATAATAACAATAGTGCGATTTACCATATATGGTAATGGCATTAATAAAAACACCCATTCTTTACTTATTTCTACAGCTTCTCTTAAAATGAGATTTAGTATTCCGGAGCTTTGGATCTAATGCAGCAGTTATGGCTTAAAGAGCTGGAAATATTGAGTATTGGAAAATTTTAGAAAAGACGGGGATTTAGAAATGCTGTGAGAAGTTTAGGGAGGAAAGGCCGCTTTTTCGGTTTGTACCATGTGTTTCATTTGAAGTAAAAATAGACAGCATCGGAATTCAGGTCCGGGCTGCGTTCCTAATGTGTTCCAGCTTTATTACAGCGAGCGTTATTGATTCCTTCTGACCCCTGGAACAGATGAATGAGTTTGCAGTGCAGGACATGTTTTGAGGAATTGTCCCAGTCCACGTGAAGGATGGACCAGCGCTGTAAAAAAAAACACCAGCAAGAGTCACAGACACGTTTTTTTTTCTTTTTCATGTGCAGTGCCAGCACCTCCACCGCGGCCAAAATTGAGGAAATGGAGCGACTGCTGCGAGAGGCTCAGGCTGAAAAACACCGGCTTCTGGAACACAGGGTAATTTCATCTTTTTTAATTTGTCACCCTGATGAACTTTAAACCATGCAAATCCCGTTCAAATCCCTTTAATTGTAAACGTTTAATTGTTTAATTTAATTGGTGTGTGTTATTGTCAATAATGTCACGGCTGGTGAACCGGCTCAGTCATCCGTCCATCCATTATCTTCCGCTTTATCCTCTATTAGGGTCGCGCGGGGGGGTTCCCCATGCCCATCCAGGGGAGAACGTTTCGTGCACTGGGCAGATACACCCAGAACAGGACGCCAATCTATCGCTGGACACACACTCACTCACACAGACACACTCTATATGGGGCAATTTGGAGAACTCAATTGAATTGATCCATGGTTTTGGACTGTGGGAGGAAACCGGAGAACCCGGAGGAAACCCACGCAGACACGGGGAGAACATGGAAACTCCACCCAGATGGGGATTCGAACCGGGAATCCCTAGCGCTGAGAGGCAAACGTGCTAACCACTAAGCCACCGTGCCGACCCCGGCTCAGCCAATCAGATTTAAGTACCAGAACTATCTGCTATATAAGAGATTATTATATTTAATAGGGCTGTATTCAACTACAGATTTTCATAGTCGAATCTGATTCGTCCGATTTTCCCTATGGTCGACTGATAGTCGAATCAGTTAAAATTTCACCACAAGATGGCGCTATAAGCATAGTTTTTAAAAAAGTTTTTTTTTATATATATTTTACTTGTTTTTCTAACAAAAGAAAACCTTTTTCTTTTTTCTTTTTTTTTTTCTAGAAATTAGGATGATTTTATTTGACAAAAGGCTATATATATAACGAAAACAAAGACATTTCATGTAAAAACTAATGCTTAGCAGCAGCCATGGGCGCCCCCATGTGGTCAAAATGGTACATTCGACTATGAGGTTCATAGTCGACTACGGTTCTCCGAATCGAATCGTCGAATCAGCGAATATTGCAGCTCACCCCTAGTATTTAATGTTGAAACCATTAACTTGCTTGATATTTAATTACCTAAGATTAATGATGTCACGACTTGCCTTTTAAAGGAAGGCTGCGTTGTTATAGTTTGTTACTTATTATCACCTGATTGGTTAACGTTTAGCGGCACGGTGGCTTAGTGGCTGGCACTCAGCGCTATGGATTGCAGGTTCGAATCCCAGTCGGGGTGGGATTGTCTGAATGTTCTCCCCAATCTGAATGTTCTCCCCGTGTCCGCATGGGTTTCCTCCGGGTTCTCCGGTCTCCTCCCACAGTCCCAAACATGGATCAATGTCAATTGAATTCTCCAAATCGCCCCATATAGAGTGTGTTTGTGTGAGTGAGTGAGTGTGTGCCCAGTGATTGTATCTGCCCAGCGCCCGAAACGTTCTCCCCTGGATGGGCATTGGGAACCCCCCCCCACGACCCTAATATAGGATTAAGCTGAAGATAATAAATGTATGAATATATGATTTCTGTAAAATTGCCCCATATAGTGTGTTAGTCTGTGTAATTGTGTCCCCAATGACAGATTGGCGCCCTGTCCTGGGTGTATCTGCCCAGCGCCCGAAACGTTCTCCCCGGATAGCCATGGGGAACCCCCCCCCGACGACCCTAATAGAGGATAAAGCGGAAGATGATGGATGTATAAATTGGCTGTGCTCAAATTAAAATATTAACATTGGTTTTAACATTAATATATTACCTTAAAGTGTAACCATATGGACAGCACTCATTGTTTTCATGAATTAAAGACGACGTTAAGCCCCAGCGGTTCAGATTTGTGTTGATTCACAGCAAATGTGTCCGTATGAACATGTTCTATGATTGGATGTCTAAAATACAAGTGTGATTCGAAGTAAGAAGTTAATAAGAAGAGGAGGAGCTGACGATGTTTACTTTGATATGACCAATGGGTTTAATTCCTTAATGTGTGCTCAGGAACGAGAGATGGAGGTGCGCCGGCAGGCTCTGGAGGAGGAGCGCAGAAGGAGAGAAGAGCTGGAGAAACGGCTGCAGGAGGAGACGTTCCGACGGCAGAAGCTGATCGACAGGGAGGTCAAACTGCGAGAGAAACAAAGAGCCCAGGTGAGGAGAACCCCATAATACAATCAGACCAGATGTTTATTTCTAAGGATAAGCCATGGGATTATGACGCTGGATGGATAAATGGACCGGCACTACTATTGGGGGAATGGATTTACCCCAAATATGTATGAAGCTACATCAGTTTTCCATCCGTCCATCCATTATCTCCCGCTTTATCCTCTATTAGGGTCGCGGGGGTTCCCCATGTCCATCCAGGGGAGAACGTCTCGGGCGCTGGGCAGATACACCCAGGACAGGGCGCCAATCTATCACTGGGCACACACTCACTCACACAGACACACTCTATATGGGGCAATTTGGAGAACTCAATTGACCTTGATCCATGTTTTTGGACTGTGGGAGGAAACCTGAGAACCTGGAGGAAACCCACATGGACACGAGGAGAACATGGAAACTCCACCCAGATTGGGATTCCAACTGGGAATCCCTAGTGCTGAGAGGAGAACATGCTAAGCCACCGTGCCACCGTATACCAGTTTTACTTCAAGTAATTTATTTATATAACACTTTTTACAATAGTACACCGTCACAAAGCAGCTTTACAGAATGAAAAGCCTTTAAACCCCCAAAGAGCAAGCTGAAGCGACAGTGGCAAGAAAAAACTCCCTTGAACATGTAAACTCCACCCAGATTGGGATTCAAACTTGGAGTCCCTAGTGCCGAGAGAACATGCTAACCACTGAGCCACTGTGCCGCAAATAAATAAAATAAATTAATTAAACGAATGTTTTTAATCTACTTTTAAAGATTAAGTGCCACCCTGTGCCCCCCTCACCTGCAGGCTCGACCGCTGACCCGCTACCTGCCGGTAAGAAAGGACGACTTCGACCTGCGCGGCCACATCGAATCGGCCGGTCACAACACCGAGACGTGCTATCACATCTCCATCACGGAAAAGACCTGCCGGGGGTTCCTGATCAAAATGGGGGGCAAGATCAAGACGTGGAAGAAGCGCTGGTTTGTTTTCGACCGCAATCGCAGAACGCTCTCCTACTACGCAGGTCAGTCCAGTGTGCGGTGATTAGCGGAACCGTGGATGTCTCCACCCGGTACACTGACCCGGTTCTGATGAAGCTTTGTTCATGTGGTGACAGATAAACATGAGGCTAAGCTGAAGGGAGTCGTCTACTTCCAGGCCATCGAGGAGGTGTACTACGACCATTTAAAGAACGCACACAAGGTACGGAGAACGTTTCTTTTTTATTCATCCATCCATTATGTTCCACTTTATCCTCTATTAGGGTCGCGGTGGGGTTCTCCATGCCCATCCAGGGGAGAACGTTTTGGGCGCTGGGCAGATACACCCAGGACAGGACGCCAATCAATTTGAAGAATTCATCATGTTTTTGGACTGTGGGAGGAAACCGGAGAACCCGGAGGAAACCCATGGAGAACATGGAAAACCCACACTCTCCCTCACACAGAGCAATTTTCACACTCTATATGGGGACAATTTGGAGAATTCATTTGACTTCATCCATGTGATTTTGGACTGTGGGAGGAAACCGGAGAACCCGGAGGAAGGACCCAATCTACGTGGACACACTCTATATGGGGCAATTTTGAGAACATGGAAACTGTGGGAGGAAACTCCCGGACCCAGATTGGGAAGCTTTGGGATTTGAACCAGGAATCCCTAGCGCTGAGAGGAGAACGTGCTAAACCACTAAACCACCGTGCCACCCTCATATCAGTTTTAGTTAAAGTAATTTATTTATATAGCGCTTTTTATAATAGTACATTGTCACAAAGCAGCTTTACAGAGTTATAAGCCTTTAAACCCCCAAAGAGCAAACTGAAGAGACAGTGGCAAGAAAAAACTCCCTGTTATGTTGTTATTTTAAGTAAGAAACCTTGTGAGGACCAAGACTCAGTGGGGGACTCATCCTCCTTGAGCGTCCGGCAGCATCAACAGTGTAGGACAGTCATGTACAGATTGTGTGATGATCAGATGACCTGTTTTAACAATTAAAAACTATATAAGTCCATTGACGGCGTCCTGCAGGACGGTCAGTCCAATAGAACTCCAGGTTCCATCCAGTAATCGTCGTAGTCTTGGGAGGTCCAAGGCAATTTTCCACATATAGACGCGATTGGTGCAGGACATGTTCTCATGGGTGAGACGACTGCTTGTACACAGTTAAGGAATCGGCAGACCGTTCCCGAGATATTCCCATTTTCCGAGCCAAAAGTTCCCATTCACGTTGCCTGGCGGTGATTCTTGCGCTCCCGAAAACTCCCGAAACTCCCGAAACCAATTTTCAAGCTACAAAAACCAAATTCGCTGACATAGGAAATGGCCTTGAATGGCCACCCACCCCCCCCCCACTCCCCCTCACCCTGAATATAGAATAAAGTCTAAGATAATAAAAGATTGAAGCTGATGCCAGCATTAGTATTATAATAATTTAAAAAACTGATTTATTAAATTGCCAATGGTGCGGTGGCTTAGTGGTTAGCATGTCCTCCTCTCAGCTGTGTGGAGTTTCCATGTTCTCCCCATGTCCGCGTGGGTTTCCTCCGGGTTCTCCGGTTTCCTCCCACAGTCCAAAAACATGGATCAAGTCAATTGAGTTCTCCAATTTGCCCCATATATAGTGCGTCTGTCTGAGTGAGTGTGTGCCCAGCGATGGATTGGCGCCCTGTCCTGGGTCTATCTGCCCAGCGCCCGAGACGTTCTCCCCTGGATGGGCATGGGGAACCCCACCGCGACCCTAATAGAGGATAAAGCAGGAGATAATGAATGAAATGAATGAAATTCCCCCATATAGAGTGTGTCTGTGTGAGTGAGTGAGTGCTCAGCGATGGATTGGCGCCCTGTCCTGGGTGTATCTGCCCAGCGCCCGAAACGTTCTCCCCTGGATGGACATGGGGACCCACCCCCCCCCCCACGACCCTAATGGAGGATAAAGCAGAAGATAATGGATGGATGTATAGTGTGTATGCGTGTTTGTGTGTGTGTCCAGTGATAGATTGGCGTCCTGTCCTGGGTGTATCTGCCCAGCGCCTGAAACGTTCTCCCCTGGATGGGCATGGAGAACCCCCCCCCCCCCCCATTTAATGATGAAATGTTAGCAGCTGCAGTTTACTTATAAAACGATGTTAACGTTCAGCGGTTGGTGCGCTTAAGGAAAGAAGGAGAACATTTTCATCTTTCTGTGATGTTATTTCTTTCCAGAGCCCAAACCCGTCTCTAACCTTCAGCGTGAAGACTCATGATCGAGTGTATTACATGGTGGCCCCGTCCCCTGAGGCCATGCGCATCTGGATGGACGTCATTGTGACGGGAGCGGAAGGATACACACAGTTCATGATTTAGAACTTTTTCTAGAGTCTGGAACTTTTTCAGTGTTGGCTTTTCAGTTCAGATGAGGTGAACCCCGCTGGACGCGGCAACCAAGCGTTGTGTTTAATCCCGGAAATGGACCTCGATATGCAGCAGCGGGTTCCCTCCGAAAAATCGTCAGTGTTTTGAATATATTTTTTACGTTCTGTACTTGAATCGTGTGCTTTTATACGGTGGAGACACTTCCTCCTGTGCCTTATACATACGGAATTAGAAGCATTTTATCAAACGGGCCATTATTAATGGCTATAAAACGGTCCCAGACCAAATCCATGCAGTTATGTACAGTAGATATAACGAATAGAGTCAGACTGAACGTCGGGCAATCATGAATTTTATTATAATCTATTTGATATGTGAAGCTATGGCATGTCGCTTTGTGAGTATTTACCTTGTGTATTTATACTCAGGGATATAAAAGTCAATATTAAAGGAGTAGTTCACACAAAAATGTACGGGCACAGGTTTTAGTATTTCATCGCCCGTTACATTAGGTGTCAGATCTTTGATTATGAAATGCTGGAATGGAAATCTGTGGTTTCGCCTCGTAGCTCCAGTGCAAAACCCCAAAGAGGAGATTATTTAATTTGGGGATGAACTTGTCCTTTAATAGCAGATCTCTGTTTAAACCAAAGACAAAAAACACATCACATGGTGTCTTTACAGTAGCGCTTGTTTGTGTAGCAGGGTTGTTCTGTTACTGAAGATTCTGATAACGCTAGAAAACAAAGGTTCCGTCCGTTTTGGAGAATTTGTATTGTTATAATGTGTACGGAGACGAAGTGGGCAAGAAATATGTAACACCCACTTAACTTTTAAACATGTTCTCCAAGTCTGTTTAATATTAATTCTACAGTACACACACATGTACACTATATTCATTCATTCATTCATTATCTTCCACTTCATCCTCCATTAGGGTCAGGGGGTGGGGGGGGTTCCATTAGGGTCAGGGGGTGGGGGGGGTTCCATTAGGGTCAGGGGGTGGGGGGGGGTTCCCCTTGCCCATCCATTGGAGAACTTTTCGGGAACTGGGCAAATACACCCAGGACAGGGTGCCAATCTATCGCTGGGCACACACTCACTCACACAGACACACTCTATATGGGGCAATTTGGAGCATTCAATTGACCTTGATCCATGTTTTTGGACTGTGGGAGGAAACCGGAGGACCCCGCGGAAACCCACACAGACACGGGGAGAACATGGAAACGAATGTGCTAACCACTAAGCCGCAGTGAGGGTTAGGGATGATCATGGGAACTTTTGACCATACTTTTAGATGCATATATGTGAGGTCTTGTGAGATCCCGGAGTTAAATTCATGTTTTTGGAAACCCACGCGGACACGGGGAGAACATGGAAATTAGGAACCGGGAATCCCCAGCACTGAGAGGCGAACGTGCCTAACCACTAAGCCACCGTGCCAAGATATATATATATATATATATATATATAATCTTTCTACTAATTTAATCCCTTATTCTTCACTGGGTCCCATGGGTTCAGTATAAAGAAAAGGTAATAAAAGACATACCCATTATAAACCGAATACACTACAATAATACTTAAAAAAATACAATAATACACATCATACACTCAAAATGTTTAATATATAGTTTTTGTTTTTTTTGTTTTGTTTTGTTTTGTTTCTGAAACCCTGTACACAGCAGTAATTATAGTACTGAATTACCAGATGTGCCATTTATATCCTTGAAAATACCTGAAGGTGCTACAAGTCTAAGATTTTCATTTTCTTTTTCTCTAAACTCCCAATACATCAGTATATTTTACCATTTGTATTCTCAATGGCTCTATGTTACATGTATAATTTATATTAGTAAAGACAAAGTACAATCAGTTAAGTACAGTGTATAATCATGTTACAGTACGTGTTCATATTTGTGAAGACTGAATATAATGTTTTATAAAATATTCGAGGGGTTTTGTATTTGTAGAACTCTTACGTCAGTACTAACAGATTGCCAGAAGGTGGCAGCACAGTTCTTTGAATTGTGAGGGAGTCCTGGTTGTCACCTGTTTAACAGATCTGTCCTGCGTACGTTACCAAACCCATGCCTTTATTTTTGCAACCTTATTTATGCGATTGTTTACCATGCATGCATCTTTATATTTGCATCTAAAACAATAAAAGTCAGTGCCGATAGTTCTGCTCTGTGTGTGTGTGTGTGTGTGTGTGTGTGTGTGTGTGTGTGTGTGTGTGTGTTTTTATGTACGGTACCAACTCATTTTTTTGGTCTTTTAGTCCAAAACACTGTATTTATTGATCATTTGTAGAACATTAGTCTGTTTTTAAGTCACATGAGCGAGTTAAGCTATCATTTTAAATCTTAATCGACTTCTCAGAGTAAAAACACATCACCTCGCTTCATTCTCTTTCATTGTTGGATTTTCTGTGTGTGTGTGTGTGTGTGTCTGTCTGTGTGTGTGTGTGTGTGTGTCTTTGTGTGTCAGTGTGTGCTCAGTGATAGATTGGCGTCCTGTCCTGGGTATATCTGCCCAGCGCCCGAAACCTTCTACCCTGAATGGATGGATGGATGGAGGTCACCCCACGTGACCCTAGTAGAGGACAACAGGGGATGATGGATGGATGGCTGTATAATGCAATTGAGGCGACACGGTGGTGAGTGGTTAGCAGGTTCTCCTCTCAACGCTGGGGATCCATGTTCGAGTCCCAATCTGTCTCGTGTGCCAGCTTCCGGATATAACACAAAATTCATGTGGAGCCCCTGAGTTTTGTGAGTTATTATAAGTATACATGTAGTTTTCCATTATTAATTTAAATCCAGGATTTAACAAAAATAACTGTTTGCTTTTAATTTAGACTTTTTAAATGAAGGTGTTAGTCGGGTTCAAGTTCAAGTTCGTTTATAGAGCACAAAGCAGCTTTACAGTGTTATAAGCCTTTAAACCACAAAGAGCAAGCTGAAGAGACAGTGGCAAGAAAAAAAAAACTCAGTTATGTTATTTTAAGGAAGAAATCTTGTGAGGACCAAGACTCAGTGGGTCCTCCTTGACTCCTTGAGCCGGGCAGCATCAACAGTTCAACAGTGCAGGACAGTCATGTACAGATTGTGTGATGATCAGATGCAGATAAAGATCTGAAGACACCTCCAGGAAATTGACAACACCTCAAAAGAACCAGTTTACGTCATCAGAAAAATTCTGACGGTTTCTGAAATCTGAGAAGCTGCTATTTACAGCCAACATACAGTTACTACAGTAACTTTACTCCCAATACTGACGAAAAAAATCAGTCTCTCTCTCTCTCTCTCACACACAGAGAGAGAGAGAGAGAGAGCTTGGAAGAACAGACAGTTGACAGTGACTCCATCGTTCTGATCCGCTGCTGGAGGAGAGGCTGCAGAGAAAAGCTGCTCTCATTTGAATATATATATTGTAGGGTCACTGTGGGGTTCCCCCTGCCCAGCCAGGGGAGAACGTTTTGGGTGCTGTGCCCAGCGATGCCAATCCATCGCTGGGCACACACTCACTCACACATTCACACACACTCTATATGGGGCAATTTGGAGAATTCAATTGACTTGATCCATGTTTTTGGACTGTGGGAGGAAACTGAAGAACCCGGAAACTCCACCCAGATGGGGATTCGAACCAAGAATCCCTAGTGCTGAGAGGAGAACGTGCTAAACCACTAGGCCACTGTGCTGCCTATATATATATTCATTCATTCATTCATTATCTCCCGCTTTATTCTCTATTAGGGTCGTGGGGGGGGTTCCCCATGCCCATCCAGGGGAGAACGTCTCGGGCGCTGGGCAGATACACCCAGGACAGGGCGCCAATCCATCGCTGGACACACACTCACTCACACAGACACACTCTATATGGGGCAATTTGGAGAATTCAATTGACTTGATCCATGTTTTTGGACTGCGGGAGGAAACCGGAGAACCCAGAGGAAATCCACACGGACACGGGGAGAACATGGAAACTCCACCCAGAAGGGGATTCAAACCGGGAATCCCTAACGCTGAGAGGCGAAAGTGCTAAACCACTAAACCACCATGCCCCCTCTTTATATATATATATATATATAGATAGATAGATAGATAGATAGATAGATAGATAGATATAGATATATTATATATGGATAAATAAGTAAGATATATATGGATATATAAGTAAATGAACAACACAAGTGCAGGTAGATCTATAATCCGTACAACAAACATCAAACAGCTGACCTTCCTATTCATCTCACTCATCAAACAACTCATACCTGTCTTTTATCTGTTCATCTCGCGCATCATTGTACCTCCCTCTCTGTTTGTTCGGCCCTCCCTTTGCTTTAGCAGGATTTCTTTTGAGCAGCGATCCTTTGTATCTGGTCGTCTCTCATCTGCGTCTGTAAATTACAGAAAACAGCCAGACTGATTTAGATCTGTTCGATTTTCTGCCAACTGCTTAAATGAAATCAGTGGAGGAGCATCTGTTGATGTCTGACAGGTTCAATGGGGAATATATATCATCTGAGGGGACGTGAAGACTAACGTCCTAATTTGGTCCCTAAGGAATATTGCCCTTTGGATTAGATTCCATATCCTTTAACTGACACACAGCTACACTATCCCATGTTTTACATAAATCTGGAAAGCAAGATTGATGACAACCCCCATCAATATTTCATCTGGATTGTTTTATTTAATGGGACATTAGAACCCTTTGGCCCTCGAACATCTATTTAGTTTTGTGTCAGTCGTTCATGAGTCAACCACGTCGTACCCTCATAATTAAAAAAGGAAAAATATACACACAACAAAATCCTTTAATCCATCCATTATCTTCAGCTTTACCCTATATTAGGGTCGGGGGGGGGCACACACTCACTCACACAGACATACTCTATATGGGGCAATTTGGAGAATTCAATTGACCTTGATCCATGTTTTTGGACTGTGGGAGGAAACTGGAGAACCCGGAGGAAACCCACGCGGACACGGGGAGAACATGGAAACTCCACCCAGACTGAGATTCGAACCTGGAACCCCCAGCGCTGAGAGGAGAACATGCTAACCACTAAGCACAACAAAATCATCAGATTTTAAACATACCAGAGAACCCGGAGGAAACCCATGCGGACACAGGGAGACCATGGAAACTCGAACCTGGAACCCCCAGCGCTGAGAGGAGAACATGCTAACCACTAAGCCACCATGCAGCCCTGAACCCCACTCATTCATTATAAATCCTGCTTAGAACCAGAATGTCTAATATGAGCAACGTAAGGGCAACACGGTGGTTTAGTGGTTTAGCATGTTCTCCTCTCAGCACTAGGGATTCCAGGTTCAAATCTGTGTGGAGATTCTTTGTTTCCCTGTGTCCACGTGGAGACAGGGAAACAAATTTGGAGAACTCATTTGACTTGATCCATGTTTTTGGACTGTGGGAGGAAACCGGAAAACCCGGAGGAAACCCACGCGGACACGGGGAGAACATGGAAACTCCACCCAGATGGGGATTCGAACCGGGAATCCCTAGCGCTGAGAGGAGAACATGCTAACCACTAAGTCATTGTGTCGCCGAGCTGAATCCTATTAATGAATAATTAAAGTTTTAACATTTATTTTATAGGATTTGCCGTTATTTTGTGTAATACATTCCTCTCTCCTCATGTTTATATATATATTCATTCATTCATTCATTCATTATCTTCCGCTTTATCCTCTATTAGGGTCGCGGTGGGGTTCCCCATGCCCATCCAGGGGAGAGCATCTCAGGCGCTGGGCAGATACACCCAGGACAGGGCACCAATCCATCACTGGGTACACACTCACACACACACACACACTCTATATGGGGCAATTTTGAGAATTCAATCGACTTGATCCATGTTTTTGGACTGTGGGAGGAAACCGGAGAACCCGGAGGAAATCCACACAGACACGGGGAGAACATGGAAACTCCACCCAGATGGGGATTCGAACCGGGAATCCCTAGCGCTGAGAGGAGAACATGCCAACCACTAAGCCACCATGACGCCATATATATATATATATATATATATATATATGTTATCCTCATATTAGCAAATACACTGGCAGCAAAACACTTGCCAGGAATCACATATCCATCATGCCTCACAGTTGGCAACATGTTTATTATTAAAATAGATTTTACTCCAAACGTGTCTTTGCCAGTTGGGATCGCAGTTGTTTTGACTTCAAAGTTTACAGAACGTGATTCCAAAACTGTTCCATTTGTCTAGACTAATGGTTCTCAAACTTTTCGGACCACCCATTATCAAACCAAAACGTCCAAGTACCACAAATGTTTTTCATCACGGAACAACATATGGCAAACATCAATTGGGTGGGAGTGTATATTAAAGCAGGGGACACGATGGCTTAGTGGTTTAGCATGTTCTCCTCTCAGCGCTGGGGATTCTAGGTTCGAATCACAATCTGGGTGGAGTTTCCATGTTCTCCCCGTGTCCACATGGGTTTCCTCCAGGTTCTCCGGTTTTCCAAAAACATCAATCAGGGTCAAATGAATTTTCCAAATTGCCCCATATAGAGTGTGTCTGTGTGACTGAGTGTGTGCCCAGTGATAGATTGGCGCCCTGTCCTGGGTGTATCTGCCCAGCACCCGAAACGTTCTCCCCCGGATGGGCATGGGGAACCCCCCCCCACACACACACACACATACACCCGCGACCCTAGTAAAGGATAAAGTGGAAGATAATGGATGGATTGATGGATGTATATTAAAGTTTGAGGCACGATGGCTTAGTGGTTGGCATGTTCTCCTCTCAGCACTGGAGATTCCAGGTTTGAATCCCAATCTGTGTGGAGTTTCCATGTTCTCCCTGTGTCCATGTGCATTTCCTCCGGGTTCTCAAGGTAAAGTGAATGCTCTAAATTGCCCCATATAGAGTGTGTTTGTGTGTGTCTGTGTGTGTGCCCAGTGACAGATTTGTGCCCTGTCCTGGGTGTATCTGCCCAGCACCCAAAATGTTCTCTACTCTGGATGAATGGATGAATGTGTATTAAAACAATAACGTACGAAAAGGCGGCATTATTGCAAATAAATCACAAGAAGGAGGTGTTGTTAGGGACGATGCGTAACCGAGTAGTTACATCTCTTTCTTGTGATTAATTCACAATAATGCACAACCTCGAGTGCCTTATTGCTTTTATAAAACAGTTGCAAACACACTATAATGAAAAAAACAAGGTTTGATTGATAAATGCGTTTATTAAAGTCATAAACATTAACAAACTGTTCTTCCGCGACGTAATCTAGTCCGCAAATTCCTGATTGACACGTTTTCGATAACGATCAAATACTGCCATCTAGTGGCCAATTTACAGAACGCAGTTTATAAAATACGTCGAGGACGTGTACCGCCATTACGTCGCCTCAAATGTGATAAAAACCTGATGTACAAACTCTATTTACCAAGGTAAAAAGTCTATATTTTGTTGTAAACTACGTGTTTTAACTAATATTTAGGGTTATGACCGAATAACCAGCAGTTTTTCCGACCTGTTTGCAGGCGTGTTTGTGAGTCCAAGCTCCGAGCGTCCGATTCAATTTTCCTAAGTGAATTCGGTTGAGGGCGGCACGGTGGCTTAGTGGTTGGCATGTTCTCCTCTCAGCACTATGGATTCCCGGTTCGAATCCCCATCTGGGTGGACTTTCCATGTTATCCCCGTGTCCGCGTGGGTTTACTCCGGGTTCTCCGGTTTCCTCGCACTGTCCAAAAAATATGGATGAAGTCAATTGAGTTCTCCAAATTTCCCCATATAGAGTGTGTTTGTGTGAGTGAGTGTGTGCCCAGCGATAGATTGGCGTCCTGTCCTGGGTCTATCTGCCCAGCGCCCGAAACTTTCTCCCCTGGATGGGCATGAGGAACCCCACCGCGACCCTAGTAGAGGATAAAGCGGGAGATAATGAATGAAAGGATGAATTCGGTTGAGCCTTGTTTTCTGCAAGGTAACAAATAGTTGAAATAGTGCTGTTTTATTGAATATTGAACTGCATTGGAGACAGCCATGACACTTGAGGTTTCTAAATAATATAATCTATGTTGCCTTATACGGTGGCTTAGTGGTTAGCATGTTCTCCTCTCAGTGCTAGGGATTCAGGTTCGAATCCCAATCTGGTTGGAGTTTCCATGTTCTCCCCGTGTTTGCTTGGGTTTCTTTCGGGTTCTCCGGTTTCCTCCCACAGTCCAAAAACATGGATGAAGGTCAATTGAATTCTCCAAATTGCCCCATATAGAGTGTGTGTGTGTGTGTGAGTGAGTGTGTGTCCAGCGATAGATTGCCCCATATAGGTGCTGGGCAGATAGACCCAGGATAGACCCAGGACAGGACACCAATCTTTCGTAGGGCACACACTCACTCACACAGACACACTCTATATGGGGCAATTTGGAGAACTCATTTGACTTGATCCATGTTTTTGGACTGTGGGAGGAAACCGGAGACACAGGGAGAACATGGAAACTCCACCCAGATTGGGATTCGAACCGGGAATCCCTAGCGCTGAGAGGAGAACATGCTAACCACTAAGCCACCGTGCCGCCCTGTTGTGATTTGTCCTTAACTTCCAGTAGGTTCACATAATCTGATTGTCCATAGTAATAAGATATGATATTCCTTTATTGATCCCACAATGGGGAACTTCACATTAGTATCACAATGCATCCAATATCTAAAGCAGGGGTTCCCACACGTTTCTGGCCCGAGATCTACTTTTCCGCTGGACAGGTCATCGAGATCTACCGGGGTCACTCTCTATATTTTAGGCTTTTATATTGAAACCTGTTTACACACATCATGTTAGTATTGTGGAATCTGTTAGAATTGCTCTTTTATTAAAACACATTCCAGCAAATAGCATGAAAACCTGACTTTAGTTAAACACACAGTATACAAACAAATGTACAACAATCAGTGTAACACACATTTCCCCAAACATCCATTATCTTCTGCTTTATCCTCTATTAGGGTCACGAGGGGGTTCCCCATGTCCATCCAGGGGAGAACACTTCGGGCGCTGGGCCGATACACCCAGGACAGGGTGCCAATCTATTGCTGGGCACAAACTCACTCACACAAACACACTCTATATGGGGCAATTTGGAAAATTCAATTGACCTTGATCCATGTTTTTGGACTGTGGGAGGAAACCGGAGAACCCGGAGGAAAGCCACGTGGACACGGGGAATCCCTAGTGCTGAGAGGAGAACATGCTTGTGATTTTCCCCATTGTGCGACAAATAAAGGTTTGTCTTATCTTAACACTAAACCACTGTGCTGCTTCCAAACAGAACATGAACATTAATAAAAGCAAATGCATTTTGAGTTTGACATTCATTCATTCATTCATTATCTTCCGCTTTATCCTCTATTAGGGTCGTGGTGGGGTTCCCCATGCCCATCCAGGGGAGAACGTCTCGGGCGCTGGGCAGACAGACCCAGGACAGGGCGCCAATCCATCGCTGGGAACACACTCACTCACACATACACACTCTATATGGGGCAATTTGGAGAACTCAATTAACTTGATCCATGTTTTTGGACTGTGGGAGGAAACCGGAGAACCCGGAGGAAACCCACGCGGACACGGGGAGAACATGGAAACTCCACCCAGATGAGGATTCGAACCGGGAATCCCTAGTGCTGAGAGGAGAACGTGCTAAACCACTAAGCCACCGTGCCGCCCGAGTTTGACATTGTAAAAAAAATATTCACCCCCCCCCCCCCCACTCTAAATGAAAGTGGAACATTTGAGTTCTTTTTGAGCTTCACTCGTCCTTCACTCGTCTTGTCAGTCAAATAAAGTGAAAAGTAAAAACACAAACAGAAACTCTCTGATGTAATGTAAATCTAATGTAAATGTGATGTAAATCTAATGTAATGTAATGTAAATCTAATGTAATGTAATGTAAATCTAATGTAAATCTAATGTAAATCTAATGTAAATCTAATGGAGATGATTCTCGAGGCTGTGCTTCGGATTTAGGCTCGGACGCGGGGCCACAGGCCGGTTTTGGGAACAGCGAGAGAGATGGGGGTGGGGGCAGACTGCTCTCGATTTAGAATGAATCACATTGTGTGTGAATGTGTGTGTGTGTGTGTGTGTGTAAGCGCTTCTGATACTGTGCTGTTAAAAAATAGCTGATACATGATAAACGCTTTTTTTCCTTGACAAAACACACATTATTTTAATCTCTCTTCTCCCACAAATCCATCAGCGTCCTCGTCTTCTGTGTCTGAATTAAACAGCTGGTTCTCTATCGAGCACTCCGGCGTTCCCTCTCATCGATGTCCGAGTCCGTCTCGTCTCCGGGCGGCCGTTCGGCGACGACGCCGGCTTTCGCGAAAGCTCGGACGACGGTCACGGCAGAAACCTCAGCCCAGACGTCCACAATCCATTCACAGACGGTGGCGTAACTCGCCCCGCCGCCGCCTCCCGAGTTTTAGTAAACGTGTGTTCACCGTCTATCGTCCATCGCTCCCACGCCGCCCGCGACTTTACTTTAAACGCCCCGTTTACGCCGACGTCCAGCGGTCGCAGTTCTTTATTTAATCCTCCCGAATTAATTTTCTTCACTCGGCTTTTCACACTTTTTTGATGTGTGGAAAACACCACCCGGCCGCACAACAACACTTTTGGAACTTTTTTTAGATTTTGGAACTCCGTACACGTATAAGGCGCACCGGATTATAAGGCGCACGTCCGATTTCTGGGAAAATTTTAGGCTTTTAGGTGCGCCTTATAGTCCGGAAAATACGGTACCTTTAATCCGTGTTTTTGGACTGTAGGAGAACCCGGAGGAAACACACATGGACACGTGGAGAACATGGAAACTCCACACAGATCGGGATTTGAACCTGGATCCCCAGCGCTGAGGGGAGAACATGCTAACCACTAAACCACGCGAGAGAATAATTTGTATTCCACTATTAAAATGAAATGAATTAGTCTAATGTTATACAATATTAGCTGTATGTTTAAGAACGCTGTGGTTACGATGTTAAAGTCAGGTGTCCGGTCAATAACAGTTAAAGCTCATGTTAAAACCTCTTGTGATTTTAGATTGCATTTTGCTGAAACCAGTTTCAGGCGTCTGACTGAATTTGGTGAGTATTTTCTTTTATGAAACCCATTTTAATTGTTTTATTCCATTTAAATAAGAGAGCTCAGACTTCCACAGCAGACCAAGCAGACTGTACAAGTTAAAACCCTTCATTTGATTAAAACCGTGTCTGGTTATGTACACTTGTACATTTAACACTAATCAGCATGTTGACATTCAGCATAAATGTTTCTTCACCCAGGCACCACCTCCACCTCTTATTGGATGACCTACTGAGGTTGCCATGGAGATTTGTGTGGCAGGACAAGCATGTGAAAGAAGACACACACCCCCAACAAATCATACACACATGCCGAGGTACAGTCTTAACTCTCTGTTAGTCTTCTGAAATCTCTTCTGTGGATTATGTGGAGGATGGAGAAAAAAAAAAACGTGAAGACGGGTTCAGAATCGAATACGAAGCCTTCATCATCATCACTAGAGTCTTTTCACTTTCTCTTTCTGCACACGCTACACACACAGGAGGATGATTTAATCCATTTCATTAAACATTTGATTTCAGAGCTATTTGTACGAACTATCGGTCACGGATATTAATAATAATAATAATAATAATAATTCATTCATTCATTATCTTCCGCTCTATCCTCTATTAGGGTCGCGGTAGGGTTCCCCATGCCCATCCAGGGGAGAACGTTTCGGGCGCTGGGCAGATACACCCAGGACAGGGCGCCAATCTATCGCTGGGCACACACTCACTCACACACACACACTCTATATGGGGAAATTTGGAGAACTCAATTGACTTGATCCATGTTTTTGGACTGTGGGAGGAAACCGGAGAACCCGGAGGAAACCCACGCGGACACGGGGAGAACATGGAAACTCCACCCAGATGGGGATTCGAACCGGGAATCCCTAGTGCTGAGAGGAGAACATGCTAACCACTAAACCACCATGCTTCCCATAATAATAATAATAATAATAATAATAATAATAATAATAGGCGCAACGGTGGCTTAGTGGTTAGCACGTTCGCCTCTCAGCGCTAGGGATTCCTGGTTCGGATCCCCATCTGGATGGAGTTTCCTTGTTCTCCCTGTGTCTGTGTGGGTTTCCTCCGGGTTCTCCGGTTTCCTCCCACAGTCCAAAAACATGGATCAAGTCAATTGAATTCTCAAAAAATTGCCCCATATAGAGTGTGTGTGAGTGAGTGAGTGTGTGCCCAGTGATAGATTGGTGTCCTGTCCTGGGTGTATCTGCCCAGTGCTAGAGACGTTCTCCCCTGGATGGGCATGGGGAACCCCCCCCCCCCCCGACCCTAATAGAGGATAAAGCGGGAGATAATGAATGAATAATAATAATAATAATAATAATAATAATTGCTGGTGTGAATTAAAAATGTCCAGAAGCTGCAACCCAGATGGCATACAGATGTGGGCCACCTCTGGATAAGATATGGCACTGCTGGTTTACTGCCTTCCATCTGGGCATAGCACAACCAAGTGTATGCCACGAATAGCAAAATAAGTGCTAAAGTTTTAATAAATGCCCCAATAACCGAACCGAACCTAACCTGGATTTCGCAAACCAGTTGTAAATAAATTTAGATGATTTTTGTCCAGGGTTGCACGGTGTCTTAGTGGTTTGCATGTTCTCCTCTCAGCACTAGGGATTCCCGGATCGAATGCCCATCTGGGTGGAGTTTCCATATTCTCCCCGTGTCCGCGTGGGTTTCCTCCGGGTTCTCCGGTTTCCTCCCAATATTTTTTTTTAATATAGTGTTTTTGTAACCGTTTTACAAAAGCAATAAGGCACTAAGGCATTTGCATTATTGTAAATAAATTATTAAAAAAAAAAAAAGTTATGACTGTACTCTGTACTTCCTGTGATTTATTCACAATAACACGCCTTAATAACGGTGCCTAATTATTATGCTTTATTATTCCAATAGTATCATCTATCCATTCATTATCTTCCGCTTTATCCTCTATTAGGATCCCGATGGATTCCCCATGTTCATCCAGGGGAGAACGTCTCGGGCGCTGGGCAGATACACCCAGGACAGGACACCAATCCATCACTGGACACACACTCACTCACACAGACACACTCTATATGGGACAATTTGGAGAATTCAATTGACTTGATCCATGTTTTTGGACTGTGGGAGGAAACCGGAGAACCCGGAGGAAACCCACGCAGACACGGGGAGAACATGCAAACCACTGAGCCACTGCTTTATTATTCCAACAGTATTAATACAACATAATAATAAAACATGTCATTCCATCGGTTTGGTGAAATATGATATCAGATAACTAGGTCAGGCTTTTCCTGGAGATAAGGACAGGCCCATTCAGAAGACGCTGAGTGACGGCATCAGTGGAATTCAAGCTCCTTCGATGGCAACGTTCTAATTCTAAGTTCTAGTAAACAATAGAAACTTCCTTCAGTATGTTCTGTGATCCCTTTTAGAGTATCAGTGTGATGTCTGCAGCTTTGATTCTCATTATATCGAATGATCAATCATACTCTCCATTTTATTTATTCTGTGAAGCTTATACAGTTCACTTTATTGTAAACAGAATGAACTAAAAGGCGGCACGGTGGTTTAGTGATTAGCATGTTCTCCTCTGAGCTCTAGGGATTCCAGGTTCGAATCCTTATCTGGGTGGAGTTTCCATGTTCTCCCCGTGTCCGTGTGGATTTCCTCCGGGTTCTCCGGTTTCCTTCCACGGTCCAAAAACATGGATCTAGTCAATTGAATTCTCAAAATTGCCCCATATAGAGTGTGTGTGTGTGAGTGAGTGTGTGCCCAGCGATAGACTGGCACCCTCTCCTGGGTGTATCTGCCCAGCGCCCAAAATGTTCTCCCTTGGATGGGCATGGGGAACCCCCCCCCCCCACGACCCTAATATAGGATAAAGCGGAAGATGCCCATAAAATGTTTGCCCCATATATTTTGTGAATATTTTGTGTCTTGGTGGTTAGCATGTTCTCCTCTCAACGCTAGGGATTCCCGGTTCGAATCCCCATCTGGGTGGAGTTTCCACGTTCTCCCCATGTCTGCGTGGGTTTCCTCCGGGTTCTCCGGTTTCCTCCCACAGTCCAAAAACATGGATCTAGTCAATTGAATTCACCAAATTGCCCCATATAGACTGTGTCTGTGTGAGTGAGTGTGTGCCAAGCGATAGATTGGCGCACTGTCCTGGGGGTATCTGCCCAGCGCCCAAAATGTTCTCCCTTGGATGGGCATGGGGAACCCCCCCCCCCCCCCCCCGCCTCGACCCTAATAGAGGATAAATCATAAGATAATGGTTAGATGAATATTTTGTGTCTTGGTGGTTAGTATGTTCTCCTCTCAGCACTAGGGATTCCTGGTTCAAATCCCAATCTAGTTGGAGTTTCCATTTTCTCCCCGTGTCCGCGTGGGTTTCCTCCGGGTTCTCCGGTTTCCTCCCACAGTCCAAAATCATGGATGAAGGTCAATTGACTTCTCAAAATTGCCCCATATAGAGTGTGTTTGTGTGAGTGAGTGTGTGCCCAGCGATGGATTGGTGTCCTGTCCTGGGTGTATCTGCCCAGTGCCCGAAACGTTCTCCCTTGGATGGGCATGGGGAACCCCCCCACGACCCGAATAGAGGATAAAGCATAAGATAATGGATGGATGAATATTTTGTGTCTTGGTGGTTAGTATGTTCTCCTCTCAGCACTAGGGATTCCAGGTTCGCATCCCAATCTAGGTGGAGTTTCCATGTTCTCCCTGTGTCTGCGTGGGTTTCCTCCGGGTTCTCCGGTTTCCTCCCACAGTCCAAAAACATGGATCAAGGTCAAGTGAATTCTCCAAATTGCCCCATATAGAGTGTGTCTGTGTGAGTGAGTGTGTGCCCAGTGATAGATTGGTGTCCTGTCCTGGGTGTATCTGCCCAGCGCCCAAACGTTCTCCCCTGGATGGGCATGGGGAACCCATCCACGACCCTAATAGAGGATAAAGCGGGAGATGATGGATGGATGGAATGAATTAACTGACTGTTTTGAACTGATAACAGCGGGATGCCGATTCCTTCAGCACAGTGACACTAGGGTCCCCTGGCTCTCGATATCTGGCTCGTGTACTGACTGTTTTTCGTTCCAGCGGGAGCTCATTAATCCAGCCTATTTAAGTGCCAGCCACTGAGAGGGAGCAGCTTGGACCCAGAGGTGCCTGCCTCGCACCCAGGTGGTGTAAGACGCTAATGAGAAAATGAGCAACAAGTTCCCACCCCCTCAGCCTCAGCTGTCAGCCATAATCGAGTTGTTTTATTATCCATATGGGTCATCAGGCTTCAGATTGGTTTAAATTCATTATTCACACAAAAAAACATCACTAATCTGTAAAGAATCACTGGGACTAAAGAATCATTATAGTTTTAGAGTCCCACCAGATTTATGGTGTTTTATGTACACCAGATATTTACATTTAGTCATTTAGCAGACGCTTTTATCCAAAACAACTTACCAGATATCCCTTACCATTGGAATACTAGCAAAAATATTCATTATAAAGAAAATTCATTAATTAATCCATTCATTCATTATCTTCCGCTTTATCCTCTATTATAAAGTGGGGGGGGGGGGCGGTTTCCCCATGCCCATCCAGGGGAGAACGTTTCGGGCGCTGGGCAGATACACCCAGGACAGGACGCCAATTTATCACTGGGCACACACTTACTCACACATACACACTCTATATGGGGCAATTTGGAGAATTCAATTGACTTGAGGGCGGCACGGTGGCTTAGTGGTTAGCACGTTCTCCTCTCAGCACTAGGGTTTCCCGGTTCGAATCCCAATCTGGGTGGAGTTTCCATGTTCTCCCCATGTCCCCCCCCCATGTCCCCATAGATTCATCCATTCATCTTCCGCTTTATCCTATATTAGGGTCGCGTGGGGGGGAGGGGTCCCCAATACAGGGGAGAACGTTTCGGGCGCTGGGCAGAAACACCCAGGACAGGACACCAATCACATACTCACATACAAAAACACACTCTATATGGGGCAATTTGTAGAATTCAATTGACTTGATCCATGTTTTTGGACTGTGGGAGGAAACCGGAGAACCCGGAGGAAACCCACGTGGACACGGGGAGAACATGGAAACTCCACCCAGATGGGGATTCGAACACACACATTGTATGGGGCAATCAAGTTAGTTTACCTTGAATCCATGCTTTTGTACTGTGGGAGGAAACCGGAGAACCTGGAGGAAACCCATGCGGACACGGGGAGAACACGGTGTACCCCGAAAACAAATAGAACAAAAAAGAGGGCACGGTGGCTTAGTGGTTAGCATGTTCACCTCTTGGTGTTGGGGATTCCTGGTTTGAACCCCAATCTGGGTGGAGTTTCCATGTTGTACCCATGTCTGCATGGGTTTCCTCCAGGTTCCTCAGATAAGTAAGTCTTATCTGAATGTGCACTGTGAAAAACATTAATACATTAATACATTGGTTGTGTGTTTCATTTCCCCTCCAGTCTGACATGCCCCCCCCCCCCATGTGTCTGTGATAGAGGGAGGCAGCTATGGAAACGCTATGGAAACCTGAAATCATGGTTTGTTTATAGTCCATCATAAAAAAGACATTGAAAATCTTGGATCTTCGCTTAATTTCTCTTTGAAAAAAATGCTGACTCGTGGAAATAAAGTCAACCAACAAGAACCAGTTTTCAGATACATCATAGAACCTACTATAGAACGGGGTAGCTCCGTGATTATGGTGCTGGAATGCCGTATGAAGGTCCACCAAAGGTTCTCTGACCCCATCTATGGGTATATTGCACTTTGGATAAAGGAATCTACAAAATGTGCGGCACGGTGGCTTAGTGGTTAGCATGTTCTCCTCTCAGCTCTAGGGATTCCCGATTGAAATCCTAATCTGGGTGGAGTTTCCATGTTCTCCCCGTGTCCGCGTGGGTTTCCTCCGGGTTCTCCGGTTTCCTCCCACAGTCCAAAAACATGGATCAAGTCAATTGAATTCTCCAAATTGCCCCATATAGAGTGTGTTTTAGTATGTGAGTGTGTGTTCAGTGATAGATTGGCGTCCTGTCCTGGGTGTATCTGCCCACGCCCGAAACGTGGGTCGTGTCCCCCCCCCCCCCCGCGACCCTAATAGAGGATAAAGCTGAAGATAATGGATGGATGAATGTATGTAAAACATTAAAATTCAATTTAAAAAATGTATACATTCAAAAAAGCTTCTTTTTTTAAATGAAGGGTCAGATTTTTAGATGCTAACAACTTGGCCGGGGGGAGAACAAAATGACGTCCAGTATTCAGCCATTTACTCGATTTGTGGTGAGTTTTGATGTGATGTTTGTAATGTAGGATTTGTCAGTGATGCTGAATGTGTGAGCAGAGGGGTTTTTTAATGCTCTTTATTCAGAGCTTGTAAAATTGTGTGTAAGTACGTGTGTTAAGAGAAGGGGGGGGGATTTGGTGCAGTTCTTACTCTAATGGTCCAATGAGCAGCACTCATAAATATTAATCTTTTGGCGTTATGTAACGCTCTTATGTAATGCCATAAAATTCATCCACGACAACCTGCCACACCACGTCATCGGTGCTCGTCCTGTAGCTGTTACGCTTTAAAAGACTTCTCTTTTACTCAAGTACGACTAATGCTTTAATTGAGGCATCGTATATTTAGCCTGCCAAGTATTACCCAGTTTAATCGACTTTTATTAACCTCTATTTGTGTGTGTGCGTGTGTGTGTGTGCGTGTGTGTGTAAGAAAGAAGGCTGTAACTCCTGAGTATAGATGTGTGACTAATGGTGAATTGCCCCAGATTCGTGTGAACAGAAGAAACAGAGAGACTACAGAGAAATGATTCTAGCTGTTATTATTAAAGAAGTGTGCGAGTAAGAGACGGCGTTTATTTATGGCTCGTGTTGGATCCAAAAAATCTGCAGTGGGTTCTACATCTCCATTTGTTCTTTGCCATTTCTATTTTTGGAAACCCATTAAGGGTTTCTTATCAATTTTGCAAACAGCAGCTCTTTGCAGTGTGTTTTCTAAAACGTTTCAATAAGTAAATCATTTGGAACCTATTTATATCTTTTAGAGGATTTGCTCAGTGTATATTATATTACTACAGGGTGGCACGGTGGCTTAGTGGTTTAGCATGTTCTCCTCTCAGCTCTAGGGATTCCCAGTTCGAATCCCCATCTGTACTTTACATTACATACATTTGGTCATTTATTGGACGCTTTTATCAAAAGCGACTTACAAGGTGAGCACAGGGTTCATCACAACATCCCTGGAGCAATGAGGGTTAAGGGTCTTGCTCAAGGACCCACATTTGTAACTTCAGTGGACCTGGGATTTGAACCCCCAACCTTCAGATTGATAGCCCAACACCCTAACCACTGAGCTACCACGTCCTATCTGGGCGGAGTTTCCATGTTCTCGCCATGTCCGCGTGGGTTTCCTCCGGGTTCTCCGGTTTCCTTCCACAGTCCAAAAACATGAATGAAGTCAATTGAGTTCTCCAAATAAATTTTCCAAATTGCCCCATATAGAGTGTGTCTGTGTGAGTGAGTGATAGGTTGGCGTCCTTTCCTGGGTGTATCAGCCCAGGAACAAATGGTGCGGATGTTATATTACACTACGTCATTTTGTAGATTCATCCATCCATCCATCCATTATCTTCTGCTTTATCCTCTATTAGGGTCGCGCGGGGGACAACGACGACACACGTCTCGGGCGCTGGGCAGATAGACCCAGGACAGGACGCCAATCTATCACTGAACACACTTACTCACATACTAAAACACACTCTATATGGGGCAATTTGGAGAATTCAATTGACCTTGATTCATGTTTTTGGACTGTGGGAGGAAACCGGAGAACCCGGAGGAAACCCACGCGGACACGGGGAGAACATGCGAAGATCCAATTAAGCGAAGATCCAAGATTTTCAATGTCTTTTTTATGATGGACTATAAACAAACCATGATTTTTTTAAAAACCACCCCTATATCGTCCATCCATTATCTTCCACTTTATCCTCTATTAGGGTCGCGGTGGGGTTCCCCATGTCCATCCAGGGGAGAACGTCTCGGGCGCTGGGCAGATAGACCCAGGACAGAGCGCCAATCTATCGCTGGGCACACACTCACACACACATACACACTCTATATGGGGCAATTTGGAGAATTCAATTGACTTGAGGGTGACATGGTGGTTTAGTTGTTAGCACGTTCTCCTCTCAGCGCTAGGGATTCCCGGTTCGAATCCCCATCTGGGTGGAGTTTCCATGTTCTCCCCGTGTCCGCGTGGGTTTCCTCCGGGTTCTCCGGTTTCCTCCCACAGTCCAAAAACATGGATCAAATCAATTGAGTTCTCCAAAGTTCTGTCCTGGGTCTGCCCAGTGCCCGAGACGTTCTCCCCTGGATGGGAACACCCCTTCCCCCCCCGCGTGACCCTAATAGAGGATAAAGCGGAAGATAATAGATGGATGGAGTTGAATTGAATCCATGTTTTTGGACTGTGGGAGGAAACCGGAGAACTCGGAGGAAACCCATGCAGACACAGGGAGAACATGGAAACTCCACCCAGATGGGGATTCGAACCGGGAATCCCTAGCGCTGAGAGGAGAACATGCTAAACCACTAAGCCACCGTACCGCCTGGTTTTACATACACATTATTATAAAATACTAGGACACAAGTTTTCTGACCCGCACATTACACCTACATAAAAAAAATCATGCAGTAATCAATATAAATGAAAATGAGGTCAAAAAGGCACAAATATCACCAAAAACCTAAAGAAATGATCAAAACTGCTTAAATGACGGCAAATAGGCAGAAATACCAAAAGGACTGTGCTTACAGAGGAATTCATCCTTCACATTTAACCCATCTGTGCAGTGAAACACACACATTTACACACACTGGTGCAGTGAGCACACCTGCCCGGAGTGTTGAGAGGTTAGGTGCCTTCCTCAACGGCACTTCAGCCATGGTACTTTGGTGAGAGCGGGAATCGAACCGGGGACCTTCAGGTCGCAAAGCTGGTTTCTTAACCACAGGCCTACGACTGCCCCATTAGTTTGTGTGACATTCCGTTTGAAGCATTATGCAGAATGCGATGTTTTTCCACCCAGGACTCGTTAAACTATAGCTTTATGGACTCTGCTCAGTTATTCCATGCAATTTCCCTCTGGGGCATAATAAAGTATTCTGATTCTGATATTCTCAAACAGGAAATGGCCTTCCCTAATATCTTCTTACAATGTTAAAAGCATATCATTTCCCAACATGCATGGACCAAAGTGCTTGATTTAATATATCGTCAGCATTGAGACTAAATGTAACATTCATTCATTCATTCATTCATTCATTATCTTGAACTGGGAATCCCTAGCGCTCAATTATTAAAGTCAGGTGTTTCATTTAGGGGCAGCATGATGGCTTTGCACGTTCTCCTCTCAGTGCTGGGGATCCAGATTCCAATCCCAATCTGGGTGGAGTTTCCATGCTCTCCCCATGTCCACGTGGGTTTCCTCCGGGTTCTCCGGTTTCCTCCCACAGTCCAAAAACATGGATCAAGGTCAATTGAATTCTCCAAATTGCCCCATGTAGAGTGTGTTTGTGTGTGTGTGTGAGTGTGTGTCCAGTGATGGATTGGTGTCCTGTCCTGGGTGTATCTGCCCAGCGCCCAAAACGTTCTCCCCTGGATGGGCATGGGGAACCCCCCCCCCCCCCCCCTGTATGTATATATATATATATATATATATATATATATATATATATATATATATATACACCCATGATGTATTCTGTTTGAGGGAATTTGGGTTATTTGGGTCGAGTGGGGTTCCCCATGCCCCAAGGAAGAACGTTTTAAGTGCTGAGCAGATACACCCAGGAAAGGGCGCCAATCTATCCCTTGGCACACTCACACACACACTATATAGGGGCGATTTGAGCTGCTAATTTACCTTGAATTCATGTTTTTTGGACTGTGGGAGAAACCCGGAGGAAGTCCTCGAGGACACTGTGTCCCTTTCAATACATCCATACATTTATTATCTTCCGCTTTATCCTCTATTAGGGTCGTGGGGAAGTTCTCCATGCCCATTCATGGGAAAACGTTTCAGGCGCTGGGCAGATACACCCAGGAGAAGGTGCCAATTTATCACTTGGCACACACACACACACGCTATATAGGGGCATTTTAGAGCAGCCAACTTCCTTGAATCCATGTTTTTGGACTGTGGGAGGAAACTGGAGAACATGGAGGTTCTCACGCAGACACCGTGACACCCCCTTTCCATACATCCATATATTCATTATATTCTGTTTAATCCTCTATTAGGGTCTCAGGGGGAGAGGGGTTCCACATGCCCATTCAGGGAGAAAGTTTTAGGCACTGGGCAGATACACCCGGGACAAGGTGCCAATCTATCGCTTGGCAAACACTCTTATTCTCACATACACAATATGTAAGGGCAAATTAGAGGCCCCCCTACATCCATCCATCCACCCATAATCTTCCGCTTTATCCTCTTCTAGGGTTGTGGGGGGTTACCCATGTTCATCCAGGGGAGAACGTTTTGGGAGCTGGGCAGATACGCCCAGGACAGGACACCTATCTACCCCTTGGTGCGCACACACACACACACATTTACTTGCACACAATTTAGCGCTGCTAATTTACCTCGAATCCATGTTTTTGGATTGTTGGAGGAACCTGAAGAACCTGGAGGGATGCACACAGTCACCGTAATACCCCCTTTCAGTACATCCATTCATTCATCCATCCATTATCTGCTGCTTATTCCTCTACTAGTGTCACGCTTTATCCTCTATTAGGGTCACGGGAGGGTTCCCCATGCCCATCCAGGGGAGAATGTTTCGGGAGCTGGGCAGATACACCCAGGACAGGGCGCCAATCTATCCCTTGACACACACACACACTATAAGGACAATTCAGAGCAGCAAATTTACCTTGAATCCATGTTTTTGGACTGTGTGAGGAAACTGGGGGACCTGGAGCGACCCACGTGGACATCCATGATGCCCCCCTACATCCATCCATCCACCCACTTCCACTTCATCCTCTTCTAGGGTCGTGGGGGGTCCCATTCTCATCCTGGGGAGAACATTTCGGGAGCTGGGCAAATACACCCAGGACAGGGTACCAATCTATCCCTTGTCACACTCACACTATAAGGACAATTCAGAGCAGCAAATTTACCTTGAATCCATGTTTTTGGACTGTGTGAGGAAACTGGGGGACCTGGAGCAACCCACGCGGACACCCATGATGCCCCCCTACATCCATCCATCCACTTCGGCTTCATCCTCTACTAGGGTCGTGGGGGGGGTTCCCCATTCCCATCCTGGGGAGAACGTTTCGGGAGCTGGGCAGATACACCCAGGACAGGGTGCCAATCTACCCCTTGTCACACACACTATAAGGACAATTCAGAGCAGCAAATTTACCTTGAATCCATGCTTTTGGATTGTGGGAGGGACCCACGTGGACATCATGCCACCCCCTTTTAGAACAAAGTCTGGTTACGTTCCGGCTGCCTTGGATCTGTGGTGTGCGAGACACTTAGAACTCCGTTTGCATTCTCACTGAGGGGTTTTATTCAGAAAGTTTCAACACAAAAAGTAAGCATACAAATCAGCTGTAAAGATAGTACCGAGAGATGTCGTTAAAAAAGCCAGTGTTACACATGATCCTGAACGTTAAAAAAACCACACCAGCTTACAGACAGAGAGAGACAGGCGATCAGAGGCTCCTCAACGATGGACGTCATGCTGAAGTGACTGAGCCATGTGTAGTAATGAGCTTATAAACCATAAGTGCAGAATGATGACATGCTACATTCATATTTCCAGTGTAGTACAAATAAAGAGTTTTCGTGAAAGCCACTACTGGCCCTTATTACCCTGTTGTATTCAGTGTGTTAGTTCTTTATTTGCAGTGTTTGCACTCTCGGAGGAGACGTCTCGAGCAGCGCGCTTGTCCACAGTGAGGGGTTTCTTATAAAAAACGCTAAGAAAGACGTATGGAAGAAGTCCGTATAAAATGTCTCTGGTAGGAAGTCTATCGAAATGAGTAAAAAATAGTGTCTTGAATAAGGACTGTGCTCCCTGATGCTGAGTGAGTAACCGACTCCATGCAGTTCCGTATATTCGAAGTGCTCTGCTAGGCCTTATACGACAGGCTCATACATTTGAAATATTTGTTTGGTATTCCCCGAGACTGTTTGCAGCTGTGGTTCCCAGAGTGCACAGGGATTTGAAGAAGAGCCCAAGACTCAGATGCTTGCTGGTTCAGAGTAAGAAGTCCTTTGAGAAGATGTGTTCAGGTGAGCATTGGTGGATTCATCGCTTACGGGTTCAAAGTCCATTCACGTGGTCCCGGGTTCGACCCAAGCTAAAACGTTTTATGTTACATGTTTGCATTCTACATATCCACTAATTACAAGTCCATACAATACATTAGTACAAAAGAATCTGAAGGTGCCGTTTTTATTAAAGTCAGTATCGGTGTCTTCATTAACGCTCGTTCGAGCCTAAAGCTGTCAGACATGATTCTGTATAGCCTAAAGATTTTGTTCTACTTCCTGTTTGGGGTCATCTTTGTGGTTTTGTTGCCTGGGGAACGCACAGGGAGCTTGGAAACGGGTATCCGGCTATGAGCCGGGATCTTTGTCGGAGGTTTGGTAGAGGTGGGGCTGACCGACGATAGCGTCCCTTGGCTGGATGAATGGGAGGGGGGCTTTTGCCTCACATTGATGGGAATCTTAGAGTCTCGAGGAAGACTTGTGCTGCCCTTTATAGAGCGGAAGGACGACGAGGTCGCCGCCGTGGGGATCGGAGATGTCGGGGTTATTCCCAGTTCACCCATAGAGGGCGTGGGGGAAATGGTATCGTCGTCGTCTGAACCCACGGTGCCCGGACTGTCGAGGTCATAAAGGTCATAAAGTGCATCTCCAGAACAGCTTTCCCTCGGCAGGCCGTCTCTTTGCAGGAAGCCGCTGTCCTCATCCCCGGGTGTAGGGGAGTCCCAGTAGCCCTCGTCGCTGGGTGGAATATCCTGTAGGTCTTTGTCAAACGGAGGTGGGGAGGGTCGTGTGGATGGCAGTTTGCTTGCTTTGCTGCACCCACTAACTGGGATCTTGCTGAGCCTGAGCCCTTTTACCTGAGTGGGTCTCTTGTCCTGCCGTGCTTGAAGGTGGGTCAGTGCGGGGTCACTACGAGGTAGAGCCGGAGAGTCGATCCCCTTTTGCGGGAGCATATGCCAAAGTCCCTGCATGTCCGCGTCGTCCACGGCTTCCGGACTGGCCATCTCCTCCCCACCACCCATGTAAGCTACTATCCCACTCCCTTGTGGAGTTTTAGTGGGTGGACACACTCTCTGATGGGCTGTATAGTGAGACATGGGTATCAGTCCAGTCACTTGCGGGGGAAGTGGGGGTTTGGCCGGAGAGCATCTTTCCGAGACCGTCCCATTCACCCGGAGCCCGCCGCAACTCACACTGCTGCTTCCTGTACCGCTGCTGGTGACACTAACTCCATTTCCAGCCTCCTCGTCAGCGTCGGCGATGATGTCCCCACAACCTGTCAGAGAATCGAAGCTCTTGAGGGAAGTGACATCCGTAAACATGGAGCACAGCCGGTCCTCCGATGGTGGGTCGACTAAGCCGTGTTCGAGCGGAGGGGTCATAGCCGGGACCGTAAAGGAAGCAGGATGCTCTGGACTGCTCACTTTGGCCCTGAGAGGTTCCCCTGATTGAACTTCAAGCAAAGAGGTACCTGATGATTCCACAGTGTTCGGCTGCATCACCGAAGAAGAACTCTTTCCACATCCATCGCTGCTATCCGTCAACTCCCGTGAGACGTTGTCGGTCATTATCTGAGGATTATCTAAAGATCTGAGCGTAAATACCTGGGACAGAGGTTCCAGTGTCAGAGTGATATGCTCCTCCAGTATATCCACACTGTGTGAACTGCACGATAGGATCAAATCAACTCCCTTGGTTTCTTTGGCAATGTCCCGTATTTCAGCCGAGCCGTCCCACGACGGAGGCTTGCGGCGCCAGCGCAGGCTGCTGAACCACCCCTTCAGCCCCCGGCTTCTTTGCCCCAGTGTAGCTGCCCTGTCACCGATCCGAGTGCTGTTGCGACGCAGCAAGGAAAAGAAGCTGAAAGACTTCGTGATGCTACTGCACACCGGGGGAGTGGATGTCCCTTCCACAACGGCACTACTGAGGCGGCCGCCGTTCGCCGACTCCTTTTTCCCGTGGCCGTCCAGTTCGGTCAGGTCGTCTGTCATTAAGCCATCGTGGGTCTTACTTCTAACGAGGTCCTTGCCGGTGGCATCCCCTTTGTTTCGGACGGAAAAGATGCTGGGAATGCTGCTGCCAGACCTGCGTTTGCCGAACAGCTTGAAGGCTGCTTTGCTTATCCTTCCCGATGGCTGCGAGCTGCATGGTGGCTGCTCGCTGCAACTGGTCGGCCCTTCCATCACGACTTCGGCTCCTCGGCCTAATAATTCCTTGTTATGGTTCTAAAAGCAGATCCCCCTTTTCAGACTTCTCTCTTTCCTGCCCTCGGTGTTCTTGCTCTCGCTCGCTTTCTTTTACTGGCAGCTGCTCCTGACAGTCTCTATGGTAACTGGGAGGGCTAAGCTGCTTTCGTCAGTGCTGGAGGCAAGCCAGATTGTTTTTTTTTGCCTCCACCTCCACTCTTCCCCCCTCCCCTCCGTTCTCACTCTGCCCGCATCGCAGATCGTTTTTCGCTCAAATGTATTTTCATTATTCATTTTCCTATCTGATATACACACCGAGCATCTCACCACAGAACAGAGCGGGATGAAGGGACGTGAATGAAGGGATGCGATGCAAATGACTTTTGGAGGAAACGGGATGCTAGCTGATGAAGAGACAAAGACTCCAGGGCTTTCAAATACCTGCCCTCCTTTATTTCCATGTCTTTATAGGAATAAAAAATATATATGTTAATACTTGGATTTGCATACAACCAAATAGCTGCGTGTTCACAGAAGTAAGTGGGGTTAAGACATCATTGTGAGTTAAGACGGCAGGTTTTGTTTATGGGACTTGAACAGAACTGGTGACTAGGGTCTGTTTGGGGGTGAGGTAGCGTAGCTTAGGATGACTTAATAAAACGGAAATGGGATTAAGCCACTTGCTGCTTGTTTACACTCTGCTCTAATCATAGAGTTAGATCATCTACACTGTCAGATCAGCTTCCATGTGGTCAGATTGTCTTTTTCAGAACCTCCGACCATCTGCCTGTAACATATGGGCACAGGGCGACCGCCGTCCCCCTCACTCTTATAAAACAAAAAGCCGTTTAGTTAAAAGTCTATAAGTGCTAGTTAGAAAACTACAACAGATACAGGGTTTTGGGTTCTTAAGGATTAGTGAGTTTGAAAGAACAACAAAGCTTAAAGGTTAATTTATAAACAAGCAAAATATTTAAAAATATTTTTGAAAAACCATCCCCTATATCGTCCATCCATTATCTTCCACTTTATCCTCTATAAGGGTCGGGGTGGGGGGGGGGGGTTACATATGCCCATCCAGGGGAGAACGTTTCGGGTTCTGGGCAGATACACCCAGGACAGGGTGCCAATCCATCGCTGGGCACACACTTACTCTCTCACACAAACACACTCTATGGGGCAATTTGGAGAACTCAATTGACTTGATCCATGTTTTTGGACTGTGGGAGGAAACCGGAGAACCCGGAGGAAACCCACGCGGACACAAGGAGAACATGGAAACTCCACCCAGATGGGGATTTCGAACCGGGAATCCCTAGAGCTGAGATGAGAACATGCTAAACCACTAAGCCAGCGTGCCACCCGCCCCTATATTATGTTAAATTAATTTATCTTAAATTAATTCTGCTTGTATAGTCAAATATAGGGCAATTTATCCATATCCATATATCCATCAGTTAATTAATTGGTAATTTTTTTAATGGATTCATGTGTTGTCATCAATGACAACAAAAAAAAAAGCTAACTTTTTACCAGACACCCAGACTAACAGATGAGGTTCATATAGTGGAGGTAATAATAATAATAATAATAATAATAATAATAATAATAATACAAGAGGAAAAGTTGCTAAACAAATAGTGGTTTTCTCAACGGCTAAAATAAATGAGGCCGTTCCTTTTTTTGGATGACCTCAGTCCTGACCCGAGTACCTCGGAAAAACCCCTTCCAAAATGGATGTGCTGCTTGCCCTCATTTTCCTCCCCCATGCTCTGGTGACAGACCCCTCTTCCACCTCACTGCCAGGAAACAATGCCTACAGTCACACACTGGACAGGGGGCCTTCCTCTGAGCCCCTCCATTACTGTCCTTATGCCAAGTTATTCTATGCTCCAGGGATTTGGCTCTTCGCTTCACAGGGGACAAATCCTGCAGACTGACTCTCTAAATAGACTGTTTCAAAAGGTTTGGCTCTTGAAGTCAGTCAGACGTCTGGCAAATCCAGTTTCTGACTGTGTCCTGATGAAGTTCATTTCACACAATGTTCATTCATCCATTATCTTCTGCTTTATCCTCTACTAGGGTTCCGGGGGGGAGGGTTCCCCATGCCCATCCAGGGGAGAACGCTTCGGGCGTCCGGGGAGGACAAGGCACCAATCTATCACTGAGAAGACTCACACTGTCACACAAACACACTATATTGGGGCAATTTAGAGCAGCCGATTTACCATGAATCTATGTTTTTGGACTGTGGGAGGAAATCGGAGAACCCGGAGGAAACCCACATGGAAACTTCACCCAGATTGGGATTTAAAACCTGGATCCACAGTGCTGAGAGGAGAACATGCTAAACACTAAGCCACCGTGCCGCCCCCTCACACAATGGAAATTGTTAGAATCAAGTTAGTGTTTATATGGACAAAAAAAATGTATGAAATATTAATTCATCCATCCATTATCTTCCGCTTTATAATCTATTAAGGTCGCGGTGGGGGGGGGGGTTCCCCATGCCCATCCAAGGGGAGAACGTTTCGGGCGCTGGGCAGATACACCCAGAACAGGACGCAGATCTATGACTAGGCATACTCACTCACACACACACACTATATATGGGGCAACTGGGAGAATTCAATTGATTGATTCAATGATCCATGTTTTTGGACTGTGGGAGGAAACCGGAGAACCCGGAGGAAACCCACACGGACATGGGGAGAACATGGAAACTCCACCCAGATTGGAAGAGAGGAGAACATGCTAACCACTAAGCCTGCATTGTGAATGTGAAATCTGTACTTTTAATAGAACCAAAGTCCATCCATCCATTATCTTCCACTTAATCCTCTACTTAGGTCACGGGGGGGGTACCCCATGCCCATCCAGGGGAGAACGTTTCGGGCTCACGGTGGCTTAGTGGTTTAGCATGTTCTCCTCTAAGCACTAGGGATTCCCGGTTCGAATCCCAATCTGGTTGAAGTTTCCATGTCCTCCCTGTGGCCGCGTGGGTTTCCTCCGGGTTCTCCGGTTTCCTCCCACAGTTTAAAAACAGGTCTCAAGTCAATTGAATTCTCCAAATTGCCCCATATAGAGTGCGTGTGAGTGAGTGTGTGCCCAGCGATAGATTGGCACCCTGTCCTGGGTGTATCTGCCCAGCGCCCGAAACGTTCTCCCCTGGAAGGGCATGGGGAACCCCCCCCCCCCGACCCTAATAGAGGATAAAGCGGAAGATAATGGATGGATGGAATTAAATGCCTTTGAAAGTGATTAAATCCAGAGGCTGTGGATAAATAAAAATGCTTTGGTGTTCCTTTAACACAGCGGTTGCTCTTCAGAGCTCCTCAGTATAATGCCACTAGTCTTGCCCCAGCCGAGGGCGAGACCCTCCATGGAAACGCAAATACTAAAAGAACAACTGTGCAGAAGGTACTGTTTGTTCACATTAACGTCTCGCTCAATAGCGCTGTTCTTTTACCAGTCCATATACCAACCCCACACACACACACACACACACACACAACAAACACTACGTTCTAAAGATAATTCAGTGTCTTGGTCCTATTGAGCTCTCGAGCAGAAACTGCTAAGGACATCCAATATTCCGAATAAAAGCCCTTTGATGAAGCAACAAAGAACCCGGCACATGAAAGTGCTCTGAATGGAGCAGATTGACGAGGTAATTTACTGTTATGGATGCATTAGACCGCAGGCCTATTCTCCGTTCTCTAGCTTTATGGCCGTCCATTATGTAGTTTGGCACGTGAGGCAAGGCCTCGTCCACCAGATATCTAGGGGTATATAGTGAAGGGATTACCACGCGTCTGTGTTCTTTAAAATGGGTGGATTTATGTCTAATTAACATGGTCATGTCTGCAGTTTATGCAGAGTGTCCTCTGGTTCTGCACAGCTGGACTTAACGCCGACTGCACGCTCATTTAGAACAACGGCTCGTGTCCCGGTTTCAGGATATAACAGAACATGGGGTTGGGGTTGATATTCTTTACCTTTATAGTTTAGGTATAACATTAGTGGATGCGCTGGCCGTGACAAACTAAGAGTTTTGGTTTTAGAACACCGAAGGAACGTTTAATCTATAAATTGTTTTGGGTTGAAACATGTGGAGGCCGTGGGTTTCCTAAATTTACGTATCAATATATGGTTTTCGGTTCTTAATTGGCTTAGTGGTTTAGCATGTTCTCCTCTCAGCTCTAGGGATTCCTGGTTCGAATCCCCATCTGGGTGGAGTTTCCATGTTCTCCCCGTGTCCGTGTGGGTTTCCTCCGGGTTCTCCGGTTTCCTCCCACAGTCCAAAAACATGGATCAAGTCAATTGAGTTCTCAAAAATTGTCCCATATAGAGTGTGTGTGTGTGAGTGAGTGTGTGTCCAGCAATGGATTGGCGCCCTGTCCTGGGTGTATCTGCCCAGCGCCCGAGACGTTCTCCCCTGGATGGGCATAGGGAACCCCCCACGAACCTAATAGAGGATAAAGCGGGAGATAATGAATGAATGAATGAATTTAAGATTTAAGTGGTTCGCACGTTGCCCAGCGATAGATTGACGCCCTGTCCTGGGTGTATCTGCTCAGCGCCCGAGACGTTCTCCCCTGGATGGGCATGGGGAACCCCACCGCGACCCTAATAGAGTATAAAGCGGAAGATAATGGATGAATGGATGGATGGTTCGCACGTTCTCCTGTCAGTGCTGGGGATCCGGGTTCGAATCCCAATCTGGGTGGAGTTTCCGCGTTCTCCCCGTGTCCATGGGGAGAACGTGGAATCCAAAAACATGAATTCAAGGTAAATTATTAATTCATTCATTCATTCATTATCTCCCGCTTTATCCTCTATTAGGGTCGCGGTGGGGTTCCCCATGCCCATCCAGGGGAGAACGTCTCGGACGCTGGGCAGATAGACCCAGGACAGGGCGCCAATCCATCGCTGGGCACACACTCACTTACTCACACAGACACACTCTATATGGGGCAATTTTGAGAATTCAATTGACTTGATCCATGTTTTTGGACTGTGGGAGGAAACCGGAGAACCCGGAGGAAACCCACGCAGACACGGGGAGAACATGGAAACTCCACCCAGATGGGGATTCGAACCGGGAATCCCTAGTGCTGAGAGGAGAACGTGCTGACCACTAAGCCACCGTGCCTGACCCGTATTTAATGATTGGAAAATTCTGTAAGTCCGATTCTGGACTATAAACTAATCTGTCAGTCTGTGAAACGCCACCAACTCAGCAAACGCTATTTCCCAGGCTTATTGAAGCTCTAATTCTTAGAATCTGTTTTATTTCCTTCACATGGGCACATTTTCAAGTGTTCAGTTACAAAGTGTAGAGTTGCGTCCGTGGTTACATACAGACCTGTTCAACGGTGTTTAAACGTACGAGATGGATTTCAACCCCACCTTCTGCAGCTGCTCCCAGATCACTGTGGCATTTCTCTCAGACCTCATTGTGAACATGAACTGACAAAAGCACAATAGGTTCTCCTATGTATGTTTATTACATAAGTGGGTGCTCTCTCTCACTCTCTCTCACTCTCTCTCTCTCTCTCGCTCTTTCTCTTCTTCACAAAGTGACTTTGAAGCTTTGTTCGTTTCAAAGTTTCATGTGTTTCTCTTTTGTGCATCTGTTTGTCTCCTTGTTTTGAAGCGTTCTGATGTAGGTTGCCCTCTTCTTTCAAAAGAATGAAACGTTCTCGGTATAAAAAATTCTGTTTCTTGCCGGAGCTGACAGAACAGTACGCTGTTTTTTTTTCAGCAATATGTCTACATTAGGGCGGCACGGTGGCTTAGTGGTTTAGCATGTTCTCCTCTCAGCACTAGAGATTCCAGGTTCCCCATGCCCATCCAGGGGAGAACGTTTCGGGCGCTGGGCAGACAGACCCAGGACAGGGCGCCAATCCATCGCTGGGCACACACTCACTCACACAGACACACTCTATATGGGGCAATTTGGAGAATTCAATTGACTTGATCCATGTTTTTGGACTGTGGGAGGAAACCGGAGAACCCGGAGGAAACCCACGCGGACACGGGGAGAACATGGAAACTCCACCCAGATGGGGATTCGAACCGGGAATCCCTAGCGCTGAGAGGAGAACATGCTAAACACTAAGCCACCGTGCCGCCCGAGTAAAATACACAGGTATTAAATAAAGCAATGAAAACTTGTTGCAGGCTGAGATGTGTTCAGAGGACGGGATGGAATCACTTTAACAGAAAGCTGGAAGAACTGAAATGCAGATTTGAGGTTCTTGTCTCAGGCCCTTTATTAGTTTGGGTTCGATTGTGATGAATGGATTATTAGCTTGTAGTCGATGCCGGCGTTTGATTTATTGCACTGCTTAATAACAGCCAATAAGAAAGTATGACCTCTGTGTTCACCTGTGACCCTGAACACTGACCCCTCTAAATGCACAGTGACTTATAACCCTCTCATTAGAAAGCATCATTACGCTTGAATCCCTGCCATAGGTCAAAAAACACTCAGGGGCTTTCTTCAGAGAGAATGGGGTCATGGAATTAGAGGTATCTGTGCTCAGACTTGCACTTAGTATGGACAATGAGATGTGGACACTCGTCCCAATAACAGGGATGGGTCATGGCTTGTTCACGACGGAGCCCTCGTTCTTGTAAAATACATGATCTTCATGATGTTGTAAAATAAATAAGATCTAAATTGGGTAACCTCATTTCACTGGGGACTTCTAACGTTTAAAACATACTGAATACAGGTACATGCCCCGGTCGGTTCATTTCTGGGGTGGACAGGGGTCAGCATTAGTACCATGACTTCCCTGCAACTGAATTGAAGTCTTGGTAACACTACACACACACACACACACATATATCAATAACCATAATGTGTGTGTAAATGTAAATATATATATATATATATATATACACATTTCATTACATTACATTACGCAGATGCTTCAGTGGACCTGGGAGTTAAACCCACAACCTTCAGCTTGATAACCTAACACCCTAAACACTGATCTACCGCTCCCTATATACACACACACACTATATATATATATATATATATATATATAGGGCGACACGGTGGCTTAGTGGTTGAGCATGTTCACCTCTCAGCACTATGGATTCCCGGTTCGAATCCCCATCTGGGCGGAGTTTCTATGTTCTCCCCGTGTCTGCGTGGGTTTCCTCCGGGTTCTCTGGTTTCCTCCCACAGTCCAAAAACATGGATCAAGGTCAATTGAGTTCTCCAAATTGCCCCATATAGAGTGTGTTTGTGTGAGTGAGTGTGTGCCCAGCGATGGATTGGCGCCCTGTCCTGGGTGTATCTGCCCAGTGCCCGAGACGTTCTCCCCTGGATGGGCATGGAGAACCCCCCACGATCTTAATAGAGGATAAAGCGGAAGATAATGAATGAATGAATGAATTTTATATATATATATATATATATATATATATATATATATATATATATATATATATATATATATAAAAATAATTTGTGTATATGTCTGTCTATATATACACAATAGATATATATATATAAAATATAGTGTCACATTATACATACAGTACACATTTTATATATATACATATATATATATATATATATATATATATATATATATATATATTTATTTATTTATCTGTTAATGTTGTAACTCCTTGTATTTTGAGGGTTCAGACTCACAAATTTGCTATTAAAAATGTACTATTGTTAAAAATCACTAGATCAATAAACTGAACTGGCGCTCGGCTGTTCTGCCATAATGACATTTAGACTGCATTCCATGTTCAAAGCCTCAGATTGCGTTTGGTGCGTCATGATACTTCATTCATTCATTCATTCATTCATCTCCCGCTTTATCCTCTATTAGGGTCGCGGTGGGGTTCCCCATGCCCATCCAGGGGAGAACGTCTCGGGCGCTGGGCAGATAGACCCAGGACAGGGTCTACAATCCATCGCTGGGCACACACTCACTCACACACACACACTCTATATGGAGCAATTTAGAGAACTCAATTAACTTGATCCATGTTTTTGGACTGTGGGAGGAAACCGGAGAACCCGGAGGAAACCCACGCAGACATGGGGAGAACATGGAAACTCCACCCAGATGGGGATTCGAACCGGGAATCCCTAGCGCTGAGAGAAGACATGCTGACCACTAAGCCACCGTGCCGTCCATCGTGATACTTAACGGTGAATAATACTATTCCAGAATTTGTAAAGCTCATTTTAAAGGTTACATTTGGACGACTGGTGCATTAATCAGCTTTACGGTGGTTTATTTAACAAAATAAACATTCAAGAAAGGAAGCCGTTTTGTCCCACTCTTCATTTAAAGGTTTAATCTTTTTTTTGTCGTAACACTCTTGATATTGGTTTATAAAAAACACCTTTCGTTCTAGACGACGTGAATATCCTCTGATCTAATGTGGACTTACATTAGAGAACGTATCCTTGCGTTATAGTTTAAATCACAACACTTTTTGACGCTCTCGCTGCTTCTCTGATGGATCATTAGATCTGAATATACAAAACTCAGTCCTTCATTCCGGAACCCCTCAACAGGTCATGCGAGCCACTCCGAACTCCAGACTGACCACGGCTGGCTCTCTCCTGGAGCCCAGCGAATCCTGGATGTCGCTGTAGTCGTTCTCTGTAGCACTGCTGCCCTCTACAGTCCGTTCCCCGCTACAGCTACCCGGTATGTCCTCTTCCAGGGCCTCCACGCCATAAAGCTCCTCTTCAACCTCCTCTTCCTCAGCCTCCTTCCGGCTGAGCGGAGCCCCAAGGATAAGAGACTGTGGTCGAGGTGGGACGCTCACCGCTCTCAGGTGGCTCTGGAACTCCACTGGAGATGTGCTGACGCCAAATTTCTGGAGCTTCTGTAGAAGGAACAGCGATTCAGTGAGGGACCAATCAGAGGGGAAGAAAAAAAAAAAAGGTTATCTTATTCAGGGGAGAACATTTCGGGTGTTGGGCGGTTACACCCAGGACAAGGTGCCAATCCATTGGTGGACACCCACTCTCTTGGACACACACTATTTAGCGGTAATTTAAAAGCAGCCAATTCACCTTAAATTCATGTTTTGTGAATGTGGCAGGAAACTGGAGAACATAAAGACCAATAAATAATTAGTGGAAATAATGATCTGGGTGGCACAGTGGTTTAGTGGTTAGCATGTTCTCCTCTCGCCCAGCGATGGATTGGCGCCCTGTCCTGGGTCTATCTGCCCAGCGCCCAAGACGTTCTCCCCTGGATGGGCATGGGGAACCCCACCGCGACCCTAATAGAGGATAAAGCGGGAGATAATGAATGAATGAATGAATGTTCTCCTCTCAGTGCTGGGGAAGGTTCGAATCCCAATCTGGATGAAGTTTCCACATTCTTTCAGTGTCCACGTGGGTTTCCTCTGGGTTCTCCAGTTTTCGTCCCACAGTGCAAAAAACATGTACCAAAGGTAAATCAGCTGTTCTAAATTGCCCCATATAGTCTGTGTAAGGGGCGGCACGGTGGCTTAGTGGTCAGCATGTTCTCCTCTCAGCGCTAGGGATTCCCGGTTCGAATCCCAATCTGGGTGGAGTTTCCATGTTCTCCCCGTGTCCCTGTGGGTTTCCTCCGGGTTCTCCGGTTTCCTCCCACAGTCCAAAAACATGGATCAAGTCAATTGAGTTCTCCAAATTGCCCCATATAGAGTGTGTTTGTGTGAGTGAGTGTGTGTCCAGCGATGGATTGGCGTCCTGTCCTGGGTCTATCTGCCCAGCGCCCATAACGTTCTCCCCTGGATGGCCATGGGGAACCACCCCGCGACCCTAGTGGAGGATAAAGCGGAAGATAATGGATGGATGTTACTGTGTTTCAGTGGGGTGGCACGGTGGCTTAGTAGTTAGCATGTTCTCCTCTCATTAGGGATTCCCGGTTCGAATCCCAATCTATGTGGAGTTTCCATGTTCTCCCCGTGTCCGCATGGGTTTCCTCCGGTTTCACGTTCTCCTCTCGGCGCTAGGGGTTCCCGGTTCGAATCCCCATCTGGGTGGAGTTTCCATGTTCTCTCCGTGTCTGCGTGGGTTTCCTCCGGGTTCTCCGGTTTCCTCCCACAGTCCAAAAACATGAATCAAGGTCAACTGAATTCTCCAAATTGCCCCATATAGAGTGTGTCTGTGTGAGTGAGTGTGCCTATAGAGAGTGCCCCCACCCCCCCGCGACCCTAACAGAGGATAAAGCGGCAGATAATGGATGGATGGTACTGTGTTTCAGTGATTTATGTACTATTTGAGAGTTAGAGGTAAATCTGGAGTCGCTCTGCCACAACCAAACGACTCCTCTAAAGAACCTGACTGAACACCGAAACCTCGATGATGTCAGATTTAAACAGAAGATCAAAGTGCTTTATCTACTAAAGTAACCAAGCGGGGGATGAAAGGACCGTAACGAACGATTGTAAATGGATACGATCCAAAAGTCTCCTACAAAGAAAGCAGGAAACGTTCCAGTTAAACAAGTTCACCCGAAACAGAACAAAGGTCCAGAGACACAGGATACCAGACTGAACCACAAAAAACAAGAAGAAAAACAAGAGCTGGGGTAGATACTCACTGCCTGCAAAGCTCGCACCGTGTTCACTAGTTCCTTGTTGCTATTCTGCAAGGCGAGTGTGTGTTTCAGAATGGACTGGCGGGGGTGCATGGAGCGGTCATACTGATGATACATGTTCCTCCAGAACCTGCAGCACAGAACAACTATCACTCCACTGCGATTGTTCAAATCTCATTAATTACATTTACATTTAGCAGACGCTTTTATCCAAAGCGACTTACAAATGAGAGAACATCACAGTCAGAAGTTATGAAGAAAACCAACAACACTGTAAAATCAACCTGATTGTTATTTGTAATTTTTTTTATTTATAATTTTTTTTTCTACAACACTTATTTGTTAAAGAGATGCGTCTTCAGTAGTTTCTTAAAACTGTTTAGTGATTCTGCTTTACGGACAGAGTTGGGAAGAACGTTCCACCATGTTGCAGTGGTGAACACCACGGCGTGAGAATCAGCTCCTCGGTGAGGTGGAACCACCAGGCGACAATCATCACCGGAGCGAAGTGAACGAGTCGGAGTGTATTTTTTAAATATAGAGTGAATGTTAGAGGGGGCAGATCCAGAAATGGTTCTGTAGACCAGAGTCAGTGACTTGTACTGAATGCAGCTGCTACAGGGAGCCAATGGAGAGAGAGGAGTGATGGAGGCAAGGATGAGGGTGCGGTAGCTCAGTGGTTAGAGCGTTGGGTTATCAATCTGAAGGTTTAGGGTTCAAATCCCAGGTCCACTGAAGTTACCAATGTGGGTCCTTGAGCAAGACCCTTAACCCTCATCGCTCCAGGGATGTTGTGATGAACCCTGTGATCAGCTTGTAAGTCGCTTTGGATAAAAGAATCTGCTAAATAACCAAATGTAATGTAAATATAAAGGAGGGACATGAGTTCGCTTGGGTGGTTGAATACGAGTCGGGCTGCAGAGTTTTGAATTAGTTGAAGAGGTTTGATTTTGGAACCTGGGATACCGGCAAGTAGCGCATTACAATATCCAATATCCCATTTAATACCTTTACTACACAGAGGCATCTGGAAGTCATTGAGTCATCCATCTGATGTTTACATTAAGCACCAACTGAGACAATACACTGAATGAAAAGTGATGGATATACTTGAAGTTCCAGGGTTGTGTCGTAGGTTCCAGTACTGGGTGAGTTTCTGCAAAACTTGTGCTGTAAAGTGGGTTTAGGTAAAGCTGCTGCTCCTTTAACAGATGAGCCCACAGAGAGAAGGTCTTCTCCTTTAACCTGTAAACAAACAATGAGAATTACATACGAATATTACATTGACTTTTAATTCTTCAAGCAGATGTTTGCATCCAACACGACTTTAGAGAACACACGTCAGTAAAGCAGGGCTTTTCTGTTAAGCCCCCTGTTAAAGAACTCCCTGTTATGTTGTTATTTTAAGGAAGAAACCTTGTGAGGACCAAGACTCAGTGGGGGACTCATCCTCTTGAGCAGATGTACTAATGAGGTCTCACACACAGACACACTCTATATGGGGCAATTTGAAGAATTCAATTGACTTGATCCATGTTTTCCGACTGTGGGAGGAAACCGGAGAACCCGGAGGAAACCCACGGGGACACGGGGACAACATGGAAACTCCACCCAGATTGGGATTCGAACCAGGAATCCCTAGTGCTGAGAGGAGAACATGCTAAACCACTAAGCCACCATGCCGCGGGACATCACTAGTTTGCCCCGATTCACTCACCTGACACCTTCCCCCTGTGTACACTTTGCATTTTGATAGATCCCAAAAGTTTGTGTTCATTTGTGACTCATTGAAGTGTAAATACACGTTCTCCTCTCAGCGCTAGGGATTCCCGGTTCGAATCCCCATCTGGGTGGAGTTTCCATGTTCTCCCCGTGTCTGCGTGGGTTTCCTCCAGGTTCTCCGGTTTCCTCCCACAGTCCAAAAACATGGATCAAGTCAATTGAATTCTTAAAAATTGCCCCATATAGAGTGTTTGTGTGTGAGTGAGTGTGTGCACAGTGATAGATTGGCGCCCTGTTCTGGGTCTATCTGCCCAGCGCCCGAGACGTTCGCCCCTGGATGGGCATGGGGAACCCCGCGCGACACTAATAGAGGATAAAGCGGGAGATAATGAATGAATGAATGAAGTGTAAATAAGATTCAAAAGAGCAGAAACAAAACTCACTGCAGTTCTTCTCTCTGTCTCTGGTTGTTTCCCAGGAAGTTGCCGAACTGGCAGGAGTGCACATGCTCGTGGATCTGGATCAGAAACCACTCGTTGAACTCGAAGGCCTGTGGAAACTGTTCTGTTAGATGCCACACACACTCCAGGAACTGGGTGAAGATGGGCGCCACCTCCTTCGGATCGCTGTCGAGCTGGTCACACCTGAAGAGGTCGGGTATAGAGGTGTCTGAGTTACGGCATCCCGCTGAGTCAGGTCTCACACACACACACACACACACACACACACACACACACACACACACACACACACACACACACACCCACCTGTCCGCAAACTTATGTCCAAAAGAGATCCAATCTTTCTCAATCAGGACCTTTAAAAAGCAGGAAAACACGGCACCATCATCAACAGAACAGCTTTGAAGGTTTGTGCAAAGAAGCTGCTAAAATACGTGCAGTGCTGGGATCGGCGAGAGAAGGCGGAGCCATCGATAATGGACTTAATTCCATCCATCCATTATCTCCCGCTTTATCCTCTATTAGGGTCGCGGGGGGGGGGGGGGGGGGGTTCCCCATGCCCATCCAGAGGAGAACGTCTCGGGCGCTGGGCAGATCTATCTAGGACAAAAGGGCCAATCTTTGGAGAATTCAATTCACTTAATCCATGTTTTTGGACTGTGGGAGGAAACCGGAGAACCCGGAGGAAACCCACGGAGAACCCCAAGGACAGGACGCCAGACTCTATATGGGGCACAGACTCTATATGGGGCAATTTGGAGAATTCAATTGACCTTGGACGCAGACTCTATATGGACACAGACACAGACTATCCTTGGACACAGACTCTATATGGGGCAATTTGGAGAATTCAATTGACTTGATCCATGTTTTTGGACTGTGGGAGGAAACCGGAGAACCCGGAGAACCCACGGAGAACCCCAAGGACAGGACGCCAGTCTATCGCTGGGCACACACTCACTCAAACAGACTCTATATGGGGCAATTTGGAGAACTCAATTGACCTTGATCCATGTTTTTGGACTGTGGGAGGAAACCGGAGAACCCGGAGGAAACCCACACGGACACGGGGAATACATGGAAACTCCTCCCAGATGGGAATTCGGACCGGGAATCCCTAGTGCTGAGAGGAGAACATGCAAACCACTAAGCCACCATGCCGTCCTAGTAGAGGATCAAGCCGAAGATAATAGATAGATGGATAATGAATGAATGAATGAATTTTACATTTGAAATGTGTACGAATGTAGAGCTAACACATGAATGTTCTAACACTTCAGTATGACATCGAAGCAGTGCTTAGAACTTAAAGAAAAGTGGTTCTATCTCTTAAAGGTTCCATATAAACCCTCAATAGATTGACAGTGAATTCAGAGCTATAAGATACAGTTGTTCCAAAACTGGCATGGGTGGCAGGGTGGTGTAGAGGTTACGTCTGCCTCTCAACGCTGAGGAACCAGGTTCAAATCCCCATCTGGGTGGAGTTTCCATGTTCTACTAAAATGCCCCTATGCACTGTGTGTGTCTGTTTGAACTACTAGGGAGAATATTTTGGGTGCTTGCGGATACATCCAGGACAGGGTGCCAATCCAATGCTAGACACATAGTACCTCATTCATTCATTATCTCCCGCTTTATCCTCTATTGGGGTCGGGGGGGGGGTTCTCCATGCCCATCCAGGGGAGAACGTTTCGGGCACTGGGCAGATACACCCAGGACAGGATGCCAATCCATCACTGGGTACACTCAATCACACACAGAAACACACTCTATATGGGGCAATTTGGAGAATTCAATTGACCTTGATCCATGTTTTTGGACTGTGGGAGGAAACCGGAGAACCCTGAGGAAACCCACACGGACACGGGGAGGACATGGAAACTGCACCCAGTTCCAAACGTGCTAACCACCATGCCGCCATGGACTTAATTAGATTGATTTATGCCTTCAATGGTGCAATGAGGGCTTCATTCACATTTGTGATTGAAATGATATTCAAATACAATGTTAATAAAACCCGAGCCGAGTTATAAATCAACCGTAATTAAGTCCACATTAATTAGTCTCCATCTTCTCCCCCACAGCACCACGCCGATCCTACCACACCTTTATTACTGCAAATCAAGTTCTCATGTGGATAAAGTTCATACCATGAAGCCTTTAATGGTGCGATAGTAGGAGTCCATAAGCAGCGCTCCCAAAGAGCAGACTTGAGCGGTACGGTCCCATCCATCAGAGCAGTGAACTAGCACACTAGCGCCATCCACAGTCACGGTCTGAGATCGGAAAACACAAGAAATACATACTCATTACTAGAGGTGTATTCAACTAAAGATTTTCATAGTCGAATCTGAATCGGCAGATTTTCCCTATAGTCGACTGATAGTCGAATCAGTTAAAATTTCACCACAAGATGGCGCTATAAGCGTAGTTTTTAAAAAATATATATATTTTTTTATATTTTACTTGTTTTTCTAACAAAAGAAAACAAAAAGAATCGAATCGTCGAATCAGCGAATATTGCAGCTCGCCCCTACTCATTACTACATTACTTTTTTTGGTCAATGCAGACTACTAGGGGTGAGCTGCAATATTCGCTGATTCGACGATTCGATTCGGAGAACCGTAGTCGACTATGAACCTCATAGTCGAATGTACCATTTTGACCACATGGGGGCGCCCATGGCTGCTGCTAAGCATTAGTTTTTACATGAAATGTCTTTGTTTTCGTTTTATATATATATAGCCTTTTGTCAAATAAAATCGTCCTAATTTCTAGGGAAAAAAAAAAGAAAAAACAAAAAAAAAAAGGTTTTCTTTTGTTAGAAAAACAAGTAAAATATAAAAAAAAAATCTTTTTTAAAACCCACGCTTATAGCGCCATCTTGTGGTGAAATTTTAACTGATTCGACTATCAGTCGACTATAGGGAAAATCTGACGAATCCGATTCGACTATGAAAATCCTTAGTTGAAGACACCCCTAATCTGAACCCACCTTAGCAAGAAAGATAGCGGCATCAATAACGGCTTTGATATGACGTAACCAGCCGCTGCTCTCCAGTCCTTGCAGGAAATCGCTCACTGAAAGGGCCCGTGTGCCCACCACTGAGAGAAAACAGGACGCTGATTAGCAGCAAGCGAGACAAAGCAAGTCTGGATGATTCGGTACCACACCGGACCTTCCAGCATCTTCTGCAGACTGGCTCTCATGACGTGAATGTTCTCGATGCCTACGAACTGGAAGCGGATGTTGGAGTAGTTGTCTTCGTTTTCGTAGCCTTTCCCCGCCGCCCTGTTCGCCAAGGCATTCAGCTGCGCACAATGGATTAAAAAAAAAAAACAAATAACACACTCACAGCGCGCTCCCTCAGTGTAGCATCAGAGAAAAGGGTGCAAGCAGCAAACCTTAGGTCTCGTGTCCATGACGTAGATGAAGCGGTTATTGTGGTTGGCTTTGCTGATGGCCTGCAGCATGTGTTCATCTTCCAAACAACGTGCACTGAATCCCGAGAGAGGCTGGCTGCATCGACACACAGCGGCCTGCACACACACACACACACACACTTCATGTGTCAATTCAAACTTCAATTAGAAAATTATTTTATCTTTATTTTATGAGTGAACACACTGCACTCTATGGGTGTGATGGGGAATTAGGTAACATATTACAGCGACTCAAATGTGTGTAATATAGGTTGTTTTTTTTTTTTACACACAATGCTACATATTGTGTCAGAGTGTGTGAGAGATTTGTGTGTAATTGTCTTTGGACTCTTTAGATACCTTAAACTCATACTGTAAATAAATCCAGAAATTTATTTACCTGCTTCATAAAAAATTATTTATCCGATTCGTCGATTAATCGGACAAATAATCGCCGATTAATCGATTATCAAAATAATCGTTAGTTGCAGCCCTACAGTGTTTAAATGTGCTTTACATACATAAATAATTACATAAAGCTTGTACACAATGATGATAATTAAATAAATTAAGCTAGAATTAAATGAAGCTTGTGGCACAGTGGCTTAGTGGTCAGCATGTCCTCCTCTCAGCACTAGGGATTCCCGGTTCGAATCCCCATCTGGGTGGAGTTTCCATGTTCTCCCCAGTGTCTGTGTGGGTTTCCTCCGGGTTCTCCGGTTTCCTCCCACAGTCCAAAAACATGGATCAAGTCAATTGAATTCTCAAAATTTCCCCATATAGAGTGTGTGTGTGTGAGTGAGTGTGTGCCCAGCGATGGATTGGCGCCCTGTCCTGGGTGTATCTGCCCAGCGCCTGAGATGTTCTCCCCTGGATGGGCTTGGGGAACCCCACCGCGACCCTAATAGAGGATAAAGCGGGAGAAAATGAATGAATGAATAAATGAAGCTTTAAAACTGACAGTGAAGACACTGCCCTCTATGGGAGTGAGGGAGGATGAATTGCATTTAGATGGGGATTAGGTAACATATTAGCGCTATTCAAATTTGTGTAATTTAGTTTGTTTGTTTTTTTTTACACACAATGCTACAATTGTGTCCGTGTGTGTGAGAGAGATTTGTGTTTAATTTCTCTTTGGGCGACTTAGAAGCCTTAAACTCATACTGTAAATAAAACCAGACATTTATTCGACCTATTTATATAAAAGACATTTATTTAATTTTTTATCCGATTCATCGATTAATCGAAAAAATAGTCGACCGATTAATTGATTATCAAAATGATTATTAGTTGCAGCCGTAGTTTAGACCCTTTCCCAAACAAAAAGCCTTCTTACAAGAAATTAAAGAAACAAAAGCAACAGGTTGCCGATGCAAAAAAAAAAAAAAAAAACTATAGCAGGTCAGTATAATGTCATGGAGATGAGGTTGCCCCTACCTTCTTTTCCTGGTAAAAATAGGTCAGGACAGGGAAGCGCCCTTTGCTCCTGAACTTGGAGCTTCCGACGATGATGGGTTTGCTGGCTGTGATGGGCACGTACAGATCTTTGGGATACGTTTCACACACCTGACCAAAAGAAAGATAAATCACAATGTTTCTTTCACATGATAAACATGGGTTTGGAGAGATTTATTAATACAGACAGGTGGGCAGGTACTTTAATTAATCCCAAAGGGCAACCAGCAGCTGTATGATATTTAAGTTGTTTAATTTGGGCAAGAAGATTAAAATAAAGATGAAATAAAAATATAGAGTACATGTCTTGGGGATAAAAATGATGTAAAAAATTTTTTTGAAGTCTGTTGAATATTTGATACTATTTTCTATATTTGTTGCCCAGCGATGGATTGGCGCCTTGTCCTGGGTGTATCTGCCCAGCGCCCGAGATGTTCTCCCCTGGATGGGCATGGGGAACCCCACCGCGACCCTAATAGTGGATAAAGCGGGAGATAATGAATAAATGAATGGATTTTCTATATTTGTATCATGAATTCTCAATAAAAAAAGAAATAAAAAAAAATATATAGAGTACAAGGGGAGGCACGGTGGTTTAGTGGTTTAGCATGTTCTCCTCTCAGCACTAGGGATTCCCGGTTCGAATCCCCATCTGGGTGGAGTTTCCATGTTCTCCCCGTGTCCGTGTGGGTTTCCTCCGGGTTCTCCGGTTTCCTCCCACAGTCCAAAAACATGGATCAAGTCAATTGAGTTCTCCAAATTGCCCCATATAGTGTGTGTATGAGTGAGTGAGTGTGTGTCCAGTGATAGATTGGCGCCCTATCCTGGGTGTATCTGCCCAGCGCACAAAACGTTCTCCCCTGGATGGGCATGGGGAACCCCCCCCGCGACCCTAATATAGTATAAAGTGGAAGATAATGGATGGATGTTTGTGTGTAAGGTTCTCTAAACGTGGTCTTGTTTGCAGGTCGAGCAGGTGAAGCTGTTGGACCGATTCAGCAACAAGTCCACCACAGGAACTCTGCATCTCACTGCCACACATTTAATTTTTGCTGAGCCGATTTATCTCATTGCAAAACATTGGAATTAAGCCCTTAAATCTTACAGTGTGAACACGTTCCGGGGGGGGGGGGGGACCTTTGTGTGGTGCTTCTTTGTGTGGTGTGGTGCTGCTTGGCCACAACAGGGCCTATTTAATAAGCTATACAGGAAAGTTGTGCACTTTTGAATTGGGGTAAATTTTTTGGCTGTCTGAGGAGCCTGCGGTGCCACGGGCCGTACCGTCTGTAATAAAAAGCACCGCATCTTACACTGTTAATCCTATATAACAATTTACTTACTGATCTGATATGATTTGCCCTTTAAAAGTTCTCTTTTCCAGTGACTTAACTTCAAACTGTTCATTTTTGGAAAAGAAAAGGTCATAGAGACTCGAGAACGCAGAACGTCCTCCTCATACCTTATACTCTCGGTTGACGTCTGTTAGCTGCCACTGGTCACACGGCACACCCATGCGTTCAAACTCAGCGGCAAGGTCAATGAGCTGCCATCCCTCCTCTCTCTCCTGCTCGTTCTGTTTAGGATTGTACGAGAAGGCATACAGCTCATCGTACGACACTAACACACACACACACACACACAGAGAGAGAGAGAGAGAGACACACACACAAAGTTAAAAAGGGTAAAAGCAATTAAGGTCACCATATGAAGCTCACCACCTGGTGTGTTAGTGACGTACATTAACAATGACAAACGCACCGTCTCAGCATGCTCACCTGCAGAATAATGCAACTGGGCAATTACTCTGACTTTGTAAAAGTTTTACAAACATCTTATTGCCTTTAATCCTTCACCTTTCCCTGTGACTTTCCCTCTAGTCTGCATATTGCACTCTGAGGATGATCAGGCCTTTATCTCCCGCTTTGTCCTCTATTAGGGTCGCGGGGGGGGTCCCATGCCCATCCAGGGGAGAACGTCTCGGGCGCTGGGCAGATACACCCAGGACAGGACACCAATCTATCGCTGGGCAAACACATACACCCTCTATATTGGGCAATTTGGAGAGATTAATTGACTTGATCCATGTTTTCGGACTGTGGGAGGAAACCGGAGAACCCGGAGGAAACCCACGCGGACACGGGGAAAGCATGGAAACTCCACCCAGATGGGGATTCGAACCGGGAATCCATAGTGCTCAGAGGAGAACATGCTAACCACCAAGCCACCGTGCCGTCCTCATTTCTTTATTATCTATATTACTGTTTATTATGATCTTGTGTTTTGTTTTTATTTAGATTTTCATTCATTCATTATCTTCCACTTTATCCTCTATTAGGGTCGTGGTGGGGTTCCACATGCCCATCCAGGGGAGAACGTCTCGGGCGCTGGGCAGATACACCCAGGACAGGGTGCCAATCCATCACTGAGCACACACTCACTCACACAGACACGCACACATACACACTCTATATGGGGCAATTTGGAGAATTCAATTGACTTGATCCATGTTTTTGGACTGTGGGAGGAAACCGGAGAACCCGGAGGAAACCCACGCGGACACGGGGAGAACATAGAAACTCCGCCCAGATGGGGATTCGAACTGGGAATCCATAGTGCTCAGAGAACATGCTAACCACCAAGCCACCGTGCCGCCCTCATTTCTTTACTAAAAAAAAATGAGGATTCATAGTCGCGACTTATGATTAGAATACTGGGCTTCTCTCTCCATTCTCTCTATAGTCGAATCGAATAGTACGGTCGAATCAGTGTCGAATATTGCAGCTCACCCCTAGTATGTATATATGTTTTTTGTGTAATAATTGTGGTTTAATGTTCAAAAACAATAAAAAGATTATTAAAAATAAGTAAATAAATGAAATGTCTTAACCCAGTTGCCCGTCTCACAACCCTCTCAGAACGTGTGAAGAAGTGCAGACCTGGTTGAAGCAGCCGCAGCAGCGAGCTGTAGACGTCATGGCAGTCGCGCTCACGTGGAATCACAAAGTGAACGAGACGGAAATTGCGACACTGGATCAGCAGCGGGCAGCCGTTGGTGGTTAAGGAGAGCTTTTCTACAGATGCGATGTGATGGTGAAGGATCTGCACGAGGAACACGAGACAAATCAATTCACTGTGCTACTATAAACCAGTATTCATTCATTCATTATCTCCCGCTTTATCCTCTATTAGGGTCGCGGTGGGGTTCCCCATGCCCATCCAGGGGAGAACGTTTCAGGCGCTGGGCAGATAGACCCAGGACAGGGCACCAATGAAACATTTTCTCTCCGGCATTTTTCACATTGAAAACAAAAAACTCAAGCTATAAAAGTTCTCCATCCAGAGGAGAACGTCTCGGGCGCTGGGCAGATAGACCCAGAACTGAGCGCCAAGCCATCGCTGGGCACACACTCACTCACACAGACACACTCACAGGGCAATTTTGGAGAATTCAATTGACTTGATCCATGTTTTTGGATTGTGGGAGGAAACCGGAGAACCCGGAGGAAACCCACGCGGACACGGGAAGAACATGGAAACTCCACCCAGATGGCGATTCGAACCAGGAATCCCTAGTGCTGAGAGGAGAACATGCTAAACACTAAGCCACCGTGCCTCCCATAAACCAGTATATATTATAAAATATATAATAACTATATTACACCCCCATATTAGTTTCATCTGTTTGTCTGTCTGGTAAAAATTTCACCCACTTCCTGTTATCCTCTTAAGCTGAAACTTTGCACAATCGTTCATCGTCGATGACAAAACATGAGTCAATTAAAAATGTTACAAATTAATTAACTTTCCATTCATTATCTTCTGCTTTATCCTCTATTAGGGTCGCGGTGGGGTTCCCCATGCCCATCCAGGGGAGAACGTTTCGGGCGCTGGGCAGATACACCCAGGACAGGGCGCCAATCTATCACTGTACACACACACTCACTCACACAGACACACACTATATGGGGCAATTTGGAGAACTCAATTGACTTGATCCATGTTTTTGGACTGTGGGAGGAAACCGGAGAACCCGGAGGAAACCCACGCGGACACGGGGAGAACATGGAAACTCCACTCAGATGGGGATTCGAACTGGGAATCCCTAGTGCTGAGAGGAGAACACGCTAACCACTAAGCCACCGTGCCGCCCACCTATCAATTAATGAATTAATTAACGATAATTAATTTTTTTTTCTATAGATAAATTGCCCATTTTCTACTTCACAAGCAGGAGGTCATTTAACACGATATAGGGGTGGTTTTTTTAAAAAAAAATTTTTTGTTTTAACAAAATTTTCCATATTTTTTATATTATATTTTTCTATTTTTAGATGTGGCGGCACGGTGGCTTAGTGGTTTACCACGTTCGCCTCTCAGCGCTAGGGATTCCCGGTTCGAATCCCCATCTGGGTGGAGTTTCCATGTTCTCCCCGTGTCTGCGTGGGTTTCCTCCGGGTTCTCCGGTTTCCTCCCACAGTCCAAAAACATGGATCAAGTCAATTGAATTCTCAAAAAAAAATTGCCCCATATAGAGTGTGTATGTGTGAGTGAGTGTGTGCCCAGCGATAGATTGGTGTCCTGTCCTGGGTCTATCTGCCCAGCGCCCGAAACGTTCTCCCCTGGATGGGCATGGGGAACCCCACCACGACCCTAATAGAGGATAAAGCGGGAGATAATGAATGAATGAATGCATTTTTAGATGCACTGATCAACTGGGGCGGCATGGTGGCTTAGTGGTTTAGCATGTTCTCCTCTCAGCACTAGGGATTCCCAGTTCGAATCCCCATCTGGGTGGAGTTACCATGTTCTCCCCGTGGGTTTCCTCCGGGTTCTCTGGTTTCCTCCCACAGTCCAAAAACATGGATCAAGGTAAATTGAATGCTCTAAATTGCCCCATATAGAGTGTGAGTGAGTGAGTGTGTGCCCAGCGATAGATTAGCACCCTGTCCTGGATGTATTTGCCAGCGCCCGAGACGTTCTCCCCATCCCCACCTCCCCTGAGACCCTAGTAGAGGATTAAGCAGAAGGTAATGAACGAAAGAATGTCACGGCTGGACAAACGGCTCAGCCAATAAGATTTAAGGACCGGAACAACCCATTTTATTAAAAAGATCATAAGATGCAACACCGTGTCAAAGTTCTAAAAATTAAATAAAGTAGATCTAAATAAATTAAATAAAACAGATAATGTAATCTGAACTGAATCAATCATTCATTATCTCCCGCTTTATTCTCTATTAGGGTCGCGGTGGGGTTCCCCATGCCCATCCAGGGGAGAACGTTTCGGGCACTGGGCAGATAGACCCAGGACAGGGCGCCAATCCATCGCTGGGCACACACTCACTCACACAGACACACTCTATATGGGGCAATTTGGAGAATTCAATTGAATTCATGGAAACTCCACCCAGATGGGGATTTGAGAACTGAATCATACAAGTGAATTAATCATATAGGCAACGTACACACAGGACTTATACAACAGTGTGTGTACTAGGGGTGAGCTGCAATATTCGCTGATTCGACGATTCGATTCGGAGAACCGTAGTCGACTATGAACCTCATAGTCGAATGTACCATTTTGACCACATGGGGGCGCCCATGGCTGCTGCTAAGCATTAGTTTTTACATGAAATGTCTTTGTTTTCGTTATATATATCGCCTTTTGTCAAATAAAATCATCCTAATTTCTAGAAAAAAAAAAGAAAAAAGGAAAACAAACAAAAAAAAGGTTTTCTTTTGTTAGAAAAACAAGTAAAATCTAAAAAAAATCTTTTTTTAAAACTATGCCTATAGCGCCATCTTGTGGTGAAATTTTAACTGATTCGACTATCAGTCGACTATAGGGAAAATCTGACGAATCAGATTCGGCTATGAAAATCTGTAGTTGAATACAGCCCTAGTGTGTACACTTTGTATGATTTCCTTTCTTTCTTTAGAGTGATCAGCAAAAAAAACATTAGTTTGAAAGAAAACATTAGCACCGTTTTTATCATGTAGAAATACATACCCATAACTCAGGAGTGCTGCTGGCATTGCCTTCTACAAAAATCAAATGTGTGGCAGTGAGATGCAGAGTTCCTGTGGTGGACTTGTTGCTGAATCGGTCCAACAGCTTCACCTGCTCGACCTGCAAACAAGAACACGTTTAGAGAACCTTACACACATCCATCCATCCATTATCTTCCACTTTATACTACATTAGGGTCGCGCGCGGGGGGGGGGGGGGGTTCCCCATGCCCATCCAGGGGAGAACGTTTTGTGCGCTGGGCAGATAGACCCAGGACAGGGCGCCAATCTATCGCTGGGCACACTCACTCAGTTTTTGGACTGTTGGAGGAAACCGGGGAACCCGGAGGAAACCCACACGGACACGGGGAGAACATGGATGCTATTTTAAGAATCCTAACACGTTCTTTTTTATTTTCGTAGTCTTTAATTAACAGAACAGAATGTAGACAGCGGTTCGGATTTCTATTGATGCTACAAGAAGCTTTTTTTAATTGTTATTTTTTATTTTTAAATGTTTTTGTTCCGGATGTAAATGTTTTGTACTTGGCTTAGAGTTTCCATGTTCTCCCCATGTCCACTTGGGTTTCCTCCGGGTTCTCTGGTTTCCTCCCACACTTTAAAAACATGGATCAAGTCAAGTGAGTTCTCCAAATTGCCCCATATAGAGTGTGTTAGTGTGTTTGTGTGAATGAGTGTGTGTCCAGTGATAGATTGGCGCCCTGTCCTGGGTGTATCTGACCAGCGCCCGAAACGTTCTCCCCTGGATGGGCATGGGGAACCCCACCGCGACCCTAATATAGGATAAAGCGGAAGATAACGGATGGATGGATGCTTTTGTTCCAACCACATGACAAGAACATCGTGGACCTGCCCTCTCGTACCCTGAATTCTCTGGTTTATCAGCCGCTCTATTTACACATGGGTTCAATAATCTATTTGTTACCAAGGTGTTGACAGGATAACGATCTGGAACAACTGACAGCCAATCACAATGCAAACTGATGACCAGACAAGTTTGGATTTTCAGTAGATGTGAAAAACACCTGGATGTCATAAGAATCACAAACAAAGATCCTTCTTCAGTCCTT
>JAFMOC010000066.1:1937500-1945000 GCA_019802505.1 Corydoras sp. C115 | reverse complement strand
GGCTCAGCGGTCAGCAGCACGGGGCTCAGCGGTCAGTACGGTGCTCGGCGTCGTTAGAACGGGGCTCGGCGTCGTTAGCACGGGGCTCAGCGGTCAGTACGGTGCTCGGCGTCGTTAGAACGGGGCTCGGCGTCGTTAGCACGGGGCTCAGCGGTCAGTACGGTGCTCGGCGTCGTTAGAACGGGGCTCAGCGGTCAGCACGGGGCGGCATCGTCAGGGGCTCAGGTCTGCACGGTGCTCGGCGTCGTTAGAACGGGGCTCGGCGTCGTTAGCACGGGGCTCAGCGGTCAGTACGGTGCTCGGCGTCGTTAGAACGGGGCTCAGCGGTCAGCACGGGGCTCAGCGGTCTGCACGGGGCTCGGCATCGTTAGCACGGGGCTCGGCGGTCAGCACGGGGCTCGGCGGTCAGCACGGGGCTCGGCGGTCTGCACGGGGCTCGGCGGTCAGTACGGGGCTCAGCGGTCTGCACGGGGCTCGGCATCGTTAGCACGGGGCTCGGCGGTCTGCACGGTGCTCGGCGGTCAGCACGGGGCTCAGCGGTCTGCACGGGGCTCGGCGGTCTGCACGGGGCTCGGCGGTCAGTACGGGGCTCAGCGGTCTGCACGGGGCTCGGCATCGTTAGCACGGGGCTCGGCGGTCAGTACGGGGCTCGGCGGTCTGCACGGGGCTCGGCATCGTTAGCACGGGGCTCGGCGGTCAGTACGGGGCTCAGCGGGGTCGTTAGCACAGGGCTCAGCGGTCAGCACGCCGCCGATTGGAATCTGATTGAACGCCGTGTTCTGAATCTGAACCCGCTCCAAAATGTCGGGCTTTAACTTCGGATCGGCTCTGGGCTCCACCACCAACACCAACATCAACCCAACATCAACACCGGAGGAGGATTTACATTCGCACCGGCAGCCAGGTAACAACAAGTCCGACGGAATTTTGACCGTTTGTTGTAAAACGGGGGCGGCACATGGGTTTAGTGGTTTGGCATGTTCTCCTCTGCGTGCTGTGGTTCGAATCCCAATCTGGGTGGAGTTTCCATGTTCTCGCCGTGTCCGCGTGGGTTTCCGCAGGGTTCTCCAATTGAGTTCTCCAAATTGCCCCATATAGAGTGTGTGTAAGTGTCCAGTGGCTTAGTGGTTTAGCATGTTCTCCTCTCAGCGCTAGGGATTCCCGTTTCGAATCCCAATCTGGATGGAGTTTCCATGTTCTCACCGTGTCCGCGTGGGTTTCCACCGGGTTCTCCGGTTTCCGCCCACAGTCCAAAAACATGGATCAAGTCAATTGAGTTCTCCAAATTGCCCCATATAGAGTGTGTGAGTGAGTGTGTGCCCAGTGATAGATTGGTGTCCTGTCCTGGGTGTATCTGCCCAGCGCCCGAGACGTTCTAAAACAAGTTTAGAACTAAGCCTATAACAGCTTTCAGGTGTGAATTAAGTTCTTTAAGTGTGTGGAAGGGGCGGCATATTTAAAAGTGGCTGCCACGGTGGCTTAGTGGTTTAGCATGTTCTCCTCTCAGCGCTAGGGATTCCCGGTTCGAATCCCAATCTGGGTGGAGTTTCCATGTTCTCCACGTGTCCGCGTGGGTTTCCTCCGGGTTCTCCGGTTTCCTCCCACAGTCCAAAAACATGGATCAAGATCAATTGAATTCTCCAAATTGCCCCATATAGAGTGTGTGTGTCTGTGTGGGTGTATCTTCCCAGCTCCCGAAACATTCTCCCCTGGATGGGCAAGGGGAACACCCCCCCCCCCCCCCCAGCGTGACCCTAGTAGAGGAAAAAGCTGAAGATGATGATGGATAGTTCGTCTGTTTAGTGTGTAATGAAGCATTATGGAGAAAGTTGGCACATGTTTTTACATTACTGATTGTTAATGTTGTATGTAATGTCGTATATTAGAGCAACTGTAAATGGAAAATTCATTGTTTTGCACTGTCTATATTTTGGGAAATTTAAATATTTTTTTTGCTGACGTTAAAAATTGTGATGAGGCTTTCCATCTCATCAGCATTACATTTTGGGATTCACATCTCTCTAAGCATTATGTAAACGCTCAGCATTCAGTAAAGTAAATGAAAGTGTCTTTAGCGCTGGTCAGTCACGCTGTTTATTATTATCTGATTATTATTATTCTTTCGTACGTTTCGTATCTCCCTTTTTTTTCCCAGAACTTTTGAACTATCAATACATCGACTCATTGGTGTGATGAGCGCTTGTATACAGCTGAGGAATCCGTCGAACCTTTCACAAGATCTTCCCATTTTTCCCAGCCAAAAATTCCCATTCACTTTGCATTACAGTGATTTTTATTCATTCATTCATTATCTCCCACTTTATCCTCTATTAGGGTCGCGGTGGGGTTCCCCATGCCCATCCAGGGGAGAACATCTCAGGCGCTGGGCAGATACACCCAGGACAGGGCGCCAATCCATCACTGGGCACACACTCACTCACACAGACACACTCTATATGGGGCAATTTTTGAGAATTAAATTGACTTGATCCATGTTTTTGGACTGTGGGAGGAAACCTGGAGAACCCGGAGGAAACCCACGCAGACACGGGGAGAACATGGAAACTCCACCCAGATGGGGATTCGAACCGGGAATCCCTAGCGCTGAGAGGAGAACGTGCTAACCACTAAGCCACCACCGCCCTGCAAGCACAAAGTGCATGAAACCTATTGTTTTCGCTCAGATTTTTCTTCTTATTATTATTCTTATTATTTTTATTATTATTATTATTATTATTATTATTATTGCCCAGCGATGGATTGGCGCCCTGTCCTGGGTGTATCTGCCCAGCGCCCGAGATGTTCTCTCCTAGATGGGCATGGGGAACCCCCCACCGCGACCCTTATAGAGGATAATGTAGGAGATAATGAATGAATGAATTATTTTATTTTTTATTTTATTTATTTATTTATTTTTTTGCATTTCCGTAACTCGGAAGCCAAAGTTGTGAGCGACAAAAACTAAATTAGCCAAACCAGTCTTGCAAAATAAATGCAGAGTGAGCTGCACTCTTTCTTCACTCCTGATCGCTCTTAAAGTTGGCTTAGTTCATGTCCTATGGGAGAAATCTGATTTTAAAGTGGCATAACTCAGTCAATTTTCGAGCTACAAACACGAAACTCGCCGCGTTCGGAGTGATTTGCTGAGACGGCCACCATCTAAAACACCAGACTGATTGCGCACCCCCTCCCACACACACCTGGCCACACCCTTTTTTGGTCCTGTTTACTTGCAGTATTTATTATTATTTTTTTTTATAGTTTGTGATATCAACGCTGTTCCAGTTCTTAACTGTCCTGACAGTTGATGTGACCATGGCTTATACACACCCTATTAATAGACCACACATTTTTTACTTCGATATGACACTCATTTTCTTTAGGAAATGCTCCTCTCTAGATCATAATTGACCCTCTCTAGATAGTTGATAGCAACCAAGCCTTGTGTTTGGAGTTACTAGGCTTTTTTTTTTTTGCTTTAATTCGGTGATTTTAATGTACATCCTTAATAATAATAATTCTTTTGCACACTTTATTTTACATTTACAGACAATTTCTGCTTAAAACGCACTGTTTACATTCATAACCTTGGACATATTTTTTGCACCTTGCGGCTCACGCCACTGGGGGCCACCTGCACTGTCCCCTCCCCCCATACCTGAATGTTTAACGTTTATTGTCCTGTATATGGTAGGGGTATTGCAATAGTCGCTGTTCGACGATTCTTGATTTTAGCACTATGAACCTCATAGTCGAATGTACTTTTGACCACATGGGGGCGCCCATGGCTGCTAAGTTAGTTTTTACATGAAATAGTCTTTGTTTTCGTTTCTGTGCCCCTTTTGTAAATAAAATCATCCTAATTTTTAGTTTTTAGGTTTTTTTTTTAGGTTTTTCCTGGAGAAAAAAGGTTTTTACGGTGTACATAAATACAGTATATTAAAAAAATCTTTTTTAAAAACCACGTATAGCGCCATCTTGAAAATTTTATGTATATCTGACGAATGATTCGACAAAAATTCTTTGTTGAATACAGCTTATATTGATTAATGAATGCATTTTTTGCACACGTAATGATTGTGTGTTGCTTTAGAGTCTTTTGTTATAAAGTAAAAACAGTTGTTGGAATAGAATAATAATAAACAGAAGAATATAAACAGAGGTTGTGATTGTGCAGATCATTGGTTGTGTCAGTTTCATGACTCTGAGGGAAATATGTAACAGCATCAAATGTTCAAGTAAAATATTAATAAGTTATGATTTGGGCACAATGGATTGAAACCTTGTTAGGAAACAAAAAAATAGTACAAGCATGTGTACAAGCAACTTACTAACATGCATTAATGTTAGGATCAATAAAATGACCCTATCCCATCAATCAATAAAATGCAAAACCGATGTCTTGACCATGTTCTTGTGCACCGTAATTCAGCCCTCAGTTCAGAACGTGCTGATAAGGTTCTGTCTTCGTCCGTGTTTCTCATGCAAATGGAGATTTGATGCTTTCTTTGTAAAGGGGATGTGGTAGTTCAGTGGTAGGATGTTGGGCTATCAATCTTGAGCAAGACCCTTAACCCTCATTGCTTCAGGGGTGGGTGCTCCCTGTGTTCTGACCCCAGCCATCAAGTTGGGATACTTGTAAGTTGCTTAGGATGAAAGCATCTGCTAAATAATCAAATATAAATGAGCTTAATTTTTTAGTTTAATTCTATTATTTGTGTGTCGCTTTTTATAATGGTGAGTTGTCTTAAAGCAACTCTAGTGTTCTTTAAACCTGAACCCCATAAAAACCAATGTGACAGTGAGGGAGGGGGGTGTCCTTGTACTCTGCACAATGACTACAATGACCCTGTCTTGGTTGTATCTACCCAGCGCCCGAGACGTTCTCCCCTGGATGGGCATGGGGAACCCCACTGTGACCCTAATATAGGATAAAGTGAAAGATAATGAATGAATGAAAAATTTAATAATCTGGGAAAATGTATTTCTGTTTGAGTCAGTTGAGAGAGTGCATCAGATTTCAGTGACATGTTGTGGACCGGATTCTCTAAATATATTTTATTTAAACATTTGTGTTTTCGTCGTTGATGAATGATCTCAGAAATCTTTTTCCTGACTTGCATTTTTCTACCCCGCTCAGCACCCCTGCTGCTGGACCTGGTGGCTTCGGCTTCGGTGGCCTGGGGACGGCCACCTCCACCACTGCATCAACGACGACAGCGTCTTCACTGGGTCTTGGTGGAACTTTGTTTCAACAAAAACCAGGAGCCAGCTTCAACTTTAACACGACGGCCCGGGTTAGAGAGCTGCTTTATGTTGATTTCAGTTTTTGAGTTGGATGTGAACTGTGTGCTGCATTTTCAGACGCATCAGCCATTTTAACCTCTGATTTGATGTTTTTTGTTATAGGCACTGCTGCGCCCTCTAGTGGCCTTGCTTTAGGTAAGCTCTGCTTTTGAAATAAATATACCTTCCCCGACTGCACGGTAGCTTAGTGGTTAGTACGTTCTCCTCTCAGCTCTAGGGATTCCCGGTTCGAATCCCCATCTGGGTGGAGTTTCCATGTTGTCTGCGTGGGTTTCCTCCGGGTTCCCCGGTTTCCTCCCACCGTCCAAAAACATGGATCAAGTCAATCGAGTTCTCAAAATTGCCCCATATAGAGTGTGTCTGTGTGAGTGAGTGTGTGCCCAGCGATGGATTGGTGTCCTGTCCTGGGTCTATCTGCCCAGCGCCCGAGACGTTCTCCCCTGGATGGGCATGGGGAACCCCACCGCGACCCTAATAGAGGATAAAGCGGGAGACAATGAATGAATGAATATACATTCCCCAGCTACTTTATAAGAAGTTATTAAGACAAGTAATTTATTTATATAGCACTTTCTACAACAGTACATTGTCACAAAGCAGCTTTACAGTGTTATAAGCCTTTAAACCCCCAAAGAGCAAAATGAAGAGACAGTGGCAAGAAAAAAACTTGTTTTCTGATACTTCTGCAGCCAATCAAAATCTCCTCATCATGCAACAATCTATAGAAATGTAACTTTACTGAATATAATAACAATTGTATGCTACAAATAGCCAAATATGTGCTGAAGTGGCAATAAAACCCCAACAAACAAACTTGAAAACTGTTTGATTTCAGTTTGTGATGACCTGTTAATGCTTATCATTTCACAAATAACCATTTATTTGTTCTTTATAAAAATGAAAAGGTTGAAAACTGCTGTGCATAATAATTTGGAACATGCATTTTGAGTGTTTTATTATTTTTTTTAAATATAATGTTATTGGCAGTTTGGGGCGGCACGGTGGCTTAGTGGTTAGCATGTTCTCCTCTCAGCACTAGGGATTCCCGGTTCGAATCCCCATCTGGGTGGAGTTTCCATGTTCTCCCCGTGTCTGTGTGGGTTTCCTCCGGGTTCTCCGGTTTCCTCCCACAGTCCAAAAAACATTGGATCAAGTCAATTGAGTTCTCCAAGTTGCCCCATATAGAGTGTGTTTGTGTGAGTGAGTGTGTGCCCAGTGATAGATTGGCATCCTGTCCTGGGTGTATCTGCCCAGCGCCCGAGACGTTCTTCCCTGGGTGGGCATGGGGAACCCCCCCCCACGACCCTAATATAATGAATAAATATATATTCATTATATTAGGTAATATATAATAAGGTCATAATATAGATAATGAATGAATAAATGAATAAATATTGGCAGTTTTGTTCAAAAACCTTTCTATTGTACTCTAATAGTTGATGACTGGAAAATTACAATTCATATACGGTAGGTCATTTTGGAAAATCTGAGAAAATATTATTTACATAATAATTTGGAACACAGTGTAGATGCTTGTTGAATGCTGTTAAAGCATTACTTCTTCTTTCTCTAACAATCAAATACCACCATCTAGTGGCCAAATTACAGAACGCCGTTAATACAATATATTGGGAAATAAAATGTAGTGAATATACATACCCTTATCTGGCATTTCACATTGGGCTTCTTCGCATACCACCAGTGGTACCCGTACCACAGTTTAAGAACTTCTGTCCTAGCCATTAGGAGTGAACATATCATCCCCCTGCAGCATGAGGGACCCCACTCACTCACTCACTCACTCACTCACTCACTCACTCACTCACTCACTCAGCACATACAGTTTCTGTTCCGCTCCTCAGGCAGGAGACTGCGGAGCATGACGTGCAAAAGCACAAGACTGCAAATCAGCTGAATGGGGCAATTTAAAGCATTCACTTTACCTTAAAGAAATGTTTTTGGACCGTGGGAGGGAACCAATCCATCACTGGGCACACACTCACTCACACACAAACACGCTCTATATGGGGCAATTTGGAGAATTCAACTGACCTAACATGGAAACTTCACCCAGATTGGGAATTGAACCTGGATCCCCAGCACTGAGAGGAGAACCTGCTAACCACTAAGCCACCGTGCTGCTCTAAATGAAATTTATTGGGGTGAAATAAATAACACAAATTTAATAACCGG
>JAFMOC010000066.1:1910000-1935000 GCA_019802505.1 Corydoras sp. C115 | reverse complement strand
TAATGACTTCTTGGTCTTGCTTTTCCACTGTTTATGAATTGGACCGTATTTTATTTTTATCTCTCTGTTTTAGGCCTATGCCAGTCTACTCTCGGTGGAGGCCTAAGTTTAGGAGGCTTACTCACATCTGCTGCTGCACCCACTACAGCCCCAGTTGCTCTTGCACCCAATGTGGGTTTGGGTGGAGTAGATTTCAGCACATCCTCCGAAAAGAAAAGCGATAAATCTTCTGGCACTCGACCTGAGTGAGTCTAAAATCCTGCACTGAACTCATGACGTGAAGTTAGGGATGTTTTTACCATTATCATACTTTTGTATTATTTCAGAGACAGTAAAGCTCTGAAAGATGAAAACCTACCTGCGGTCATCTGCCAAGATGTCGACAATTTCCAGTAAGTATCATTTATGCAAGTCCATCCTTTTAAACCGGGGAGGTCAAACTCAAAGCACACTTTAGGTCGAACAGAATAAACATTTATTAAACACTGAAATTAGATGAGTTGATGAACACATGAAAGATGAATAGGAATAAAAACAGACAGGAAGATTATTCCACAATAAATAAACCAAAATTAAAAATTTTCTGTATAAAATTCTCGCTTGTCAAAATTATAAAATTTACAACGATGAAATTCTGCAAAAAACAAGAAAATAACGTAAACAATCTGCTTTTCCACAAAAGTAAAAAAATAACCCATCAATTTTCTTTGGGGAATTTCTGAAAAAAATTACTATTTAAACCTTAAAAATATCTTTTAAAAAATGTCTGTAAGTAAGTTTTATGGAGAGCAGAAATATTTAAAGACTTTACCAGAAAATATGTATATACTACTTACAACACAGCAAGCTAGTGCTTGTAAACATCCATTATTTTCTGCTTTATCCTCTATTAGGGTTGGGGGGGGGGGTTCTCCATGCCCATCCAGGGGAGAACGTCTCGGGCGCTGGGCAGGTACACCCAGGATAGAGCGCCGATCTATTGCTGGGCACACACTCACTCACACACACACTCTATATGGGACAATTTGGTGAATTCAATTGACCTTGACCCATGTTTTTGGACTGTGGGAGGAACCCGGAGGAAACCCACACAGACACGGGGAGAACATGGAAACTCGGCTCAGATTGGGATTCGAACCGGAAAACCCTAGTGCTGAGAGGCGAACGTGCTATAGTAAACATATAATATATAATATCTAGTAAAAAAAAAAAAAAATCACATCCCACCTTAACATGAACTTGAAACATGTCTATCTACATGCTGGCCATAATAATGTTCATGTCAAAATCCAGCTACATTTTAGATTTGAATTTGAAATGTGAGCATGGTCCAACCATATTCAAAACATCCATCCATTATCTTCCGCTTTTATCCTCTATTAGGGTCGGGGTGGGGGGGGAGTTCCCCATGCCCATCCAGGGAAGAACGTTTCAGGCGCTGGGCAGATACACCAAGGACAGGGCGCCAATCTATTGCTGGGCACACTCACTCATACATACACACTCTATATGGGGCAATTTGGAGAATTTAATTGGCTTCGATCCATGTTTTTTGACTGTGGGAGGAAACCGGAGAACCCGAAGGAAACCCACGGGGAGAATATGGAAACTCCACCCAGATGGGGATTCGAACCGGGAATCCCTAGCGCTGAGAGGCCACTTAATCACTAAGCCACCGTGCCGCCAAGCCTAAATTATGCATAAAAAAATACAATAAACAAATAAATACTAGGCCCTAAATCTTTAATTTATAAAAGTTTAATTTCCATAATTCCATTCAAAAAACTTTTCCATGATATTCCAATTTTTTGGAAAGGGTCTGTATACTCCAATATTGACTTCAACACTTTTTAAATGTAAAAAAACTAAAACACTAAATAAAAGTGTTTCTAGAGACGGATTGGAATGAGGCCTGAATGAAACTTGAGTCTGTACCTGTACCCAGAGGAAACCCACACGGACACGGGGAGAACATGGAAACTCCACCCAGATGGAGATTCGAACCGGGAATCCCTAGTGCTGAGAGGAGAACATGCTAAACCACTAAGCCACCATGCCTCCCATAATCAAAACCTATATAAGCTAATTAAAGTGATGTTAACGACTCGCCTCGTGTCTCATTCGTGCTGAAACGGCATTAAATACAAACAAACTCTCATATTTGTGTTTGCAGGAAATTTGTGAAGGAGCAAAAGCAGGTTCAGGAAGAGATCAGCCGCATGTCCTCTAAAGCCATGATGAAAGTGCAGGACGACATCAAGAGCCTGAAGCAGCTGGTAGCGGTCAGCGCCAGTGGACTGCAGAGAAACGCTCTCTCCATAGACAAGCTCAAAATGGAGACTGCACAGGTACACACTCGAGTTTCATTCAGGCCTCACTCCAATCCGTCTCTAGAAATGGAAATGGATTCAAAAGGATGGAAATGAAACTTTTATAGATTAAAGATTTGGGGCCAAGTATTTATTTGTTTGTTGTATTTTTTTTATGCATAATTTGGGCTTGGCGGCACGGTGGCTTAGTGATTAAGTGGCCTCTCAGCGCTAGGGATTCCCGGTTCGAATCCCCATCTGGGTGGAGTTTCCATGTTCTCCCCGTGTCTCCGTGGGTTTCCTTTGGGTTCTCCGGTTTCCTCCCACAGTCCAAAAACATGGATCAAGTCAATTGAGTTCTCCAAATTGTCCCATATAGAGTGAGTGTGTGCCCAGCGATGGATTGGCACCCTGTCCTGGGTGTATCTGCCCAGCGCCCGAGATGTTCTCCCCTGGATGGGCATGGGGAACCCCCCCCCACGACCCTAATAGAGGATAAAGCGGAAGATGATGAATGGGTGGATGGATGAAACTGATGATCTCATATCTTGAGGAACAGTTTTGAGCTCCTAACCTTTTTTCATACATGCTTTTACCCATTTGTTCATTTTGTCAGCTGTGCCATGTATATTGATGTGATTACCAACCCAGCGCTTCAGTTAACTGGACCTGTGAACCTGACTTCATGTGCCAAAAAAGATTTTAAAAAAAGGACCAGTGCAAAGAAGCTGCAATTTTGTTGTTTCACCATTAGATGTCACTCTCTCTCTCTCTCCCTCTCTCTCTCTCTTTTTATTTTTATATATATACACACACACACCTCTTTTATTAGAACACTATTTCACTAAATTTGACGCCACTGAGTTCATTCTACTTGTAAACCAAGACATTGATGCTTGTTGTTTTGGATATTAATCTGAAAATGAGTTATGATGGGTCTAGAGAACAGAATGTTTAATATTTCAACTCCAGGTTATAACGAAACATACAGACCGTGTATTAATGTGATGACTGTTAAAATATGTTGTGCTACTGCTCTGAACAGGTAACAGAATTTCCGGCTAACATTAAAACATAAACCATTAAATCTGTTAAACTTCTAACAATTTTTATTATCAAATTAAAATATTAGGAACCAAGGAACATATCGAAATGTTAAAATTCACTTCTTTTAAAACCTTTTATACCTGAAGTTCTATTCAAGAATATTTTATTCCTTTCAAATAAAGTCTACAGGTCTCTGTTTCAGTGAAAAGACATGCGATCCATTATCTTCCGCTTTATCCTCTATTAAGGACACGGCGGGGGGGTCCCAATGCCCATCTAGGGGAGTACGTCTTGGGCGCTGGGCAGATAGACCCAGGACAGGGTGCCAATCTATCACTGGACACACTCACTCACACAGACACACACACTCTATATGGGGCAATTTGGAGAATTCATTTGAATTGAGCCATGTTTTTGGACTGTGGGAGGAAACCGGAGAACCCGGAGGAAACCCATGCGGACACAGGGAGAACATGGAAACTCCACCCAGATGGGGATTCGAACCGGGAATCCCTAGAGCTGAGAGGCGAACGTGCTAAACCACTAAACCACCGTGCCGCCCTGAAAACACATTCCCGTTTTTATTATTCATCATGTATCGTACAATGATTTGTCTCCGTCGTTGTGTCTGTCACTGATGCAAAACAGATCTTAAAACTCAAACTATATTTACTTTGAAGTTAAATTCTTTAACCTGAACCCCTCTATTTTTTTTTTTTTTTTTTTTTTTTTTTTTTTTCTACAGGAGCTGAAAAATGCAGACATCGCCCTAAGAACTCAAAAGACACCTCCTGGGCTTCAACACGAGAACACTGCCCCCTCTGAGTAAGTGCATACTGACTTGATTACCAGTGAAAGAGTTCTTTTTGCGCGTGTACAGTAATAGTTTGTTTCTGTCCAGCCTGGTACAGAGTCACACATCACTGCCTGGTTTATTTAAATAAATGCAATAATGACAACAGCTTTAATATTCAAACAATACATTATTCTTTAATAGCGACAAGTTTTTTAAGGAACTGAGGGGAAAGCTGTGCTTTCTTCATACCATTTTAATTTAGAATATCCCTTTTTATAGTAATAGTAATGGCATTGTATGTATACAGGTTGCGGAATGAAATTTCAGAAAAGGCTTAAGTCATTATTATTATTATTATTTATTTATTTATTTTTTTTTTTGGCCATTTTAGCAAATGAAACCTATAATCCACAATATGTACAAAAGAAAATTAAAAACCTAATTTTTAAACCTCTGGTTGTTATTCGAATGAACGTAATTATTAAGCTTTATTTGCTTGATCATTGATATTGTATTATGCAGATTTTTATTAGTATTAGTTTTAATCCACTGGACTGCACATGCCTTTTATTAGATGACCAGCGACTTGGATTTAAACATCATACAGCGTTTTGTTTTTCCTGACATGTACCCCACAATCTCATACCTCAGCCGTGTTCAGTACATTGTTTTATTATAAATAATGTTCTTTATACTTGTATTATATTCACCTGGTTGTCACAATATATTTGCAAACCAACAACGCAACCAGCAACATTTTATTTTATTTTTTTCATTAATTATCTTCCGTCTCATCCTCTACTAGGGTTGCGGGGGAGGGGGTGGTTCCCCCATGCTCATCTTGGGGCGCTGGGCAAATTCACCCAGTACAGGGCATTTGGAGCATTCAATATACCTTGAATCCATGTTTCTTGTGGACTGTGGGAGGAGACCGGAGGAAACTAGGGGGAGAACAGTGTACCACCCATTTTATACTTTTTCAACAGTAAAAATAGTTAAAAAAAAAAAAAAAAAAAATCTAGCAGGAAGCCATATGTAAATCAGTATTTTCAACACACTGTGCTATATATAGTTAAACTTTCTTCCTTATATTTAAACTTCCTTCCTTAACTGTAACTGGAAGTTCTATGACTTAAGGGTCATGACTCACACCATTTATAAAGCAAATCACGTTTACTCACACAGTCACACTTGGGGAAAGTTCATACCACCAGCTCACGTGTTTGTATGTTATTGAAACCAAAGTTCCAGAGGAAATCCATGCAAACACAGGAAGAACATGCCAACTCCACACAGACCGACCATTGTTTGCCTTTTATGGAAAACAAACTCAAAACCTTAGTGTTGTGGTATGAGAACAAATGTTGTTTTACCGTGGTGCCAATGTTTCAACATCTGTGTTTAAAACTACAAGAGGTAAAAACATCATGAACGAAGAGTAAACTTGGCATTAATTGCCGTTGACTTTGTTTAAAGCAGTGAAGGGAGACCTGAGTGTGATTAGTTTGGAGATAAGTCACTGCTCTTATAAGGAAGTCCTGCTAAATGGAGGAAACACAGGACGAACAGGACAATAACAAGCTGAGCAGTTCACACCACTCTGACTCATAAAAAAAAGCAAATAATAATTACAAGACGCCGCATAGGACATTCCAAACTAACCCACTCATTCAGACTCTCAGAATGAATATTTCAGACTCAGATATGAATTATTCAGACTCTCAGAATGTGGAAATAACACTAACAATCAAACACATACTGCTAAACCGTCCAGAGCATAAGAAACAAAATAAGAAGCTTTAAACTCGGAACATTACTCCTGATTCTCAACCATGAGGAAAACCACTAGGCAACACAAACTACAAGCACTTTATACCAGAAAATATCAATATGTTTTAGAATTGTGTACGAGTTGAACTACATTTAAAAACATGAATGACTGCATTAACCAAAAACAAATAATTAAACTGTATAACAGCCTATGTAGCTGAAATAGCTTTATACTATATTAGGGTCGCGGTGGGTTCCCCATGCCCATCCAGGGGAGAACGTTTTGGGCGCTGGGCAGATACACCATTGGCGCAATCCATCGCTGGGCACACACTAACTCACACAGACACACTCTATATGGGACAATTTGGAGAACTCAATTGATCTTGAGCCATGTTTTTGGACTGTGGGAGGAAACCGGAGAACCCGGAGGAAACCCACGCGGACACGGGGAGAACATGGAAACTCCACCCAGATGGGGATTCGAACCGGGAATCCCTAGTGCTGAGAGGAGAACATGCTAATCACTAAGCCACCGTGCTGCCCTCAGCACAAAAATAATTCTATTAATTTATTAATTTAATAATTCCATTCAAAAAGTTAACCTTTCATAGATTTTCATTTCATGGTCCTCAATTTAAAAGATTTCAAGTGTTTATATATTTTTTTTTTTTACATTATTTGCGCTTCCTGCTCATAAAAAAAAAAAAAAATATATATATATATATATATATATATATATATATATATATATATATATATATATATATATATATATATATATATATATATATATATATATATTTATTCTGCTTATTATATACTAGAATACTGTGGCGAAATCAGTCCAAATTTTGCAGGACATGAATGTTTTAAATCGTGTGAGACACTAATCATCTAGTAAACAGTGGAGCTGAGGACCAGAATCAAACTGCTCGAGGTCCAGTGTGAAATCTCCAGTCAGTCATGATTTGGGTTCAATGTCCGGTGCAGGTGTTGGAAACTCTGTTTTCTTAAATCCAAGCTCAGTGCAACAGTCTACCAGAATTTTCTAGAGGACTTCATGATTCCTTCTGCTGAGGATCTGTATGGAGATGCAGATTTTATCCTCCAGCAGGACCTGACCCCCCTGCACATGCCACCAGAAGAACCAAAACCTGGTTTGATGCCCATGACATCACAGTACTTGACTGGCCAGCCAACACGCCAGACCTGAACACCATTGAGAACCTATGAGGTGTTCTCAAGAGGAACATGTGGGACACCAGACCCAACAACAAAGAAGCGTCAAGGAAATCTGGGCTTCCGTAACTCCCAGGCAATGCCACAGGCTGATTGTCTCAATGCCCCATCGCATTGAGACAGTGAATAATACTTTGTTGGGAATCCCTTTGCTTTAAAGATTAACATATTGTTTTCAAAGTACTAGTTAGTTTAGTAGAAGTAGTTTGGGCCGAGTTCTCCACAGTATTCTAATTGTTTTGTATTGTTTTGAATTCCTCTTTTCGTGGTTTTATGAGCTGGAAGCCCAAATTATGTACTTGGCCCTGAATGTCTAATCTATTAAATTTCCATAATTCCCTTCAAAAGTTCATCAACTTTGACATTCTATTTTTTTATTTTTTTTTTTGTAAAACCTCCATCTATAAAAGCTTGAGAATTTGTGTCAGTTTCAAAATGTGTTACTAATTTCACTCGGTTAGTTGTTTTTTCAGTGATTTTATATTTTTATTTTATCGGAACTTGTTTATAGAGAGGGCGGCACGGTGGCTTAGTGGTCAGCACGTTCGCCTCTCGGCGCTAGGGATTCCCGGTTCGAATTCCAATCTGGGTGGAGTTTCCATGTTCTCCCCGTGTCCGTGTGGGCTTCCTCCGGGTTCTCTGGTTTCCTCCCACAGTCCAAAAACATGGATCAAGTCAATTGAATTCTCCTAATTGCCCTATATAGAGTGTGTGTGTGTGTGTGAGTGTGCCCAGCGAGGGATTGGCGCCCTGTCCTGGGTCTATCTGCCCAGCGCTCGAGACGTTCTCCCCTGGATGGGCATGGGGAACCCCCCCGCGACCCTAATAGAGGATAAAGCGGGAGATAATGAATGAATGTTTATAGAGAAACTTTGTGTTTATTTAGTTACTTCCGGGCTCTGGTGGAGCAGTTCGAGGTTCAGCTGCAGCAGTACCGACAACAGATTGAGGAGCTGGAAAACCACCTGACTACACAGAGCAGTGGCTCCCACATCACCCCTCAAGGTAAAAAAGCAACCCAAATGTTCATAAATGTAGATTTAATGAGAATTTGATGGAGGAGGAGGTTATCTGTCTCTGTGCTGATGTCGATTTTGTGCTTAGATCTGTCTCTGGCCATGCAGAAGCTTTACCAGACCTTCGTCGCTCTGGCTGCCCAGCTGCAGGTGGTTCATGAAAATGTTAAGGTATGAATCCAGTCGGTTCATATTAAAGCTTATTATAGACCCTGCTCACACCTAGTATGTAAATTGGCTTCTTTATTCTTTAAATTGGGTGTAGAATGTTGTGCTACATCACTTGAAGTGTTCTTACATTTGGTCATTTATTGGACGCTTTTATCCAAAGTGACTTACAAGGTGAGCACAGGGTTCATCACAACATCCCTGCAGCAATGAGGGTTAAGGGTCTTGCTCAAGAATCCACATTGGTAACTTCAGTGGACCTGGGATTTGAACCCCCAACCTTTTGATAGCCCAACACCCTGACCACTGAGCTGCTGCACCCAGTGTTCTTCGCCATTGTGTGCATTTTAAAATCGCAAGTGTCTTTCATAACGATGCACATAATTAGAGACTTCCTTAGTTAACCTTTCCTTCATTTGTTTTATGACTGTATCCCTATATATCGACATTATAATGCATGTAAATTGATTATAAACCAAAGTACAATTAGTATCCACCACTGAATAGGTGTGACCATGAATTTACTCAAAATATAGAAATGCCCAAATATATGCAAGGATTCCCCGAGATTTTGTAGCATACAGTTTTTCATTCATCTTGCATAAATAAAGTAATAATGAGATCCAATCACAGGCCTTGTATGCAGAATCATAGCGATGCCGTTACACTGCACACTGTGACTTAGAAACCACGCCGTTCCAGTGAAGAATATTTCCATCCATCCATTGTCTTCCACTTTATCCTCTATTAGGGTCGCGGGGGGTTGCTAGGTACCATGCCCATCCAGGGGAGAACGTTTTGGGCACTGGGCAGACACACCCACGACAGGACACCAGTCTATCACTGGACACACACTCACAAACACACTCTATATGGGGCAATTTGGAGAATTCAATTGACTTGATCCATGTTTTTGGACTGTGGGAGGAAACCCACACGGACACGGGGAGAACATGGAAACTCCACCCAGATGGGGATTCGAACCGGGAATCCCTAACACTGAGAGGAGAACATGCTAACCACTAAACCACCGTGAAGCCCTTGATGAATATTTGTTATTTAACTTATAAATTGTGGCTGCATGGTGGTTTACTGATTAGCATGTTCTCCTCTCAGCACTAGGGATTACGGTTCGAATCACCATCTGGGTGGAGTCTCCATGTTCTCCCCGTGTCCGCGTGGGTTTCCTCCGGGTTCGCCGGTTTCCTTCCACAGTCCAAAAACATGAATTCTCCAAATTGTCCCATATAGTGAGTGTGTGCCCAGCGATAGATTGGTGTCCTGTCCTGGGTGTGTCTGCCCAGCGCCCGCAACATTCCCCCTGGATAGGCATAGGGAACCCCCCCCCACACACACACACACACACACACACACACACACACACACACAACCCTACTAGAGAATAAAGTGGAAGATAATGGATGGATGAGTGAAGCTTTTCAGCGTCTTTGATGAGCTCTGTAATTAAGCTTTGTTAATGTAAAGACGTTCCTCCTTCCCTCGTTTGCCCTGCGAGCTTCGTTTCTGCAGTTCCATCTGTTGGGTTGGAAGCTGGCCATTCTGTGTGCTGTTTGAAACACTCAAAGAGCCGTTTGTTTCGGCAAAACGTCGCAGTGCAGCATTAAAGATCTCTGTTCTGCTAAGGACATTTTGAAGTTCATTTACGATCCCTGGCAAAAATGATGACATCACCACGATTCATTGATTTTAATGCCTAGCAACAATAACAGACACGAGTTATTTTTTTTATAGCTGGCCATTCTGTGACCATTTAAAAAGCACAGCCTTCGCTTATTCAGGCTCATGGGGTTGTTTGTCAGTTAAAGTAACAGGCGATTACAATCGCAAACTTAATAGTCAAAATATTTCAATGCTTTTCTCATTCTGTTAATATAGGTCTCTATTTGTTTGATTGATCTTGCCATTAAGACTGTACAGTAGGGGTGTAATGGTATCCACAATGATGACCGGAGCTCATAAAGCACTAACTCAAACCCACATTTTTCATGAGTTAACATGTGCACGCTTAATCCTCTGCTCCTGAGATGTGAAGTCAGACCAAATCCATCACTGAAGCGCTGAGCATGTACAGTGATGATGCATATCGCCGTGTTTACGTTCGAGACCCTGCGATCTAGAGGCGTTATTTAATTATTTATATGTTTACAGGTTCATAAAGCACACCCACACACTCGTATAAACACTTTATACGGTATTAAACAGTGTTAAACCTACAGAAACCTTTAGCAACCTATTTAATGCAAAAAGCCACAATTGTAAATCCAGCACAGCCAGCAAAAGAGAACAGACTCCCTCAGCTCAGTGTATTTCTCACTGTGTGTGTGTGTGTGTATGTACACACACATATATATTATATACACACACATATATATTATATACACCAAAAAAAAAAAAAAAAAAAATATATATATATATATATATATATATATATATATATATATATATATATATATATATATATATATATATATAATTTTTTAGTATATGTATGTGTGTATATTAATATATATGTGCAAACACACACACACTGAGAGGAGAACATGCCAAACCACTAAGCCACCGTGAAGCCCTTGATGAATATTTGTTATTTAACTTATAAATTGTGGCTGCATGGTGGTTTACTGATTAGCATGTTCTCCTCTCAGCTCTAGGGATTCCCGGTTCGAATCCCCATCTGGGTGAAGTTTCCATCCTCCCCGTGTCCGCGTGGGTTTCCTCCGGGTTCTCCGGTTTCCTCCCACAGTCCAAAAACATGGAACAAGTCAAATGAGTTCTCCAAATTGCCCCATATAGAGTGTGTTTGTGTGCGTGTCTGTGTGAGTGTGTGCCCAGCGATAGATTGGCGCCCTGTCCTGGGTCTATCTGCCCAGCGCCCGAGACGTTCTCCCCTGGATGGGCATGGGGAACCCCCCCTCCCCCCCCCGCGACCCTAATAGAGGATAAAGCGGGAGATAATGGATGGATGGATATGGATACAGTTGTGATCAAATTTATTCAACCCCCAATGCTGCGAAGGGTTTTATGGAATTCAGTGCACATTTGTAATTGTGTTCATAATGAAATCTTACAAGGACTTGTTAAAGAACTAAATGCAACTAAGATAGCATCAATTGTTTTTGTCATAAAGTATTAAATGGCCTTTTTGTGATTTCTTCATTGACACAATTATTCAACCCCTTTACAACTACCACTCATAAGAACAGAGGTTCATTCCAGTGTTTTCAATCAGGTATTGAAAACACCTGTGGATGACAACGAGCAGCAATCAAGCATGATAAGCACCAATTAGGCAGATTTAAAAGGACTGTGATACTCAGCTCCTTCTAGACATCTACTGGTGTGTTACAAGCATGGTGAAGGCAAGAGAATGGTCCCAGAAGACAAGAGAAGAGGTTATTGCTCTTCACAAGAATGGCAAACTGGATATAAAAAGATTGCGAAGTTGTTAAATATTCCAAGAGACACTATCGGAAGTATCATTCGCAAGTTCAAGTTAAAGGGCACAGTGGAAACGTTACCTGGTCGTGACAGAAAGAAGATCCTGACCGCGACTGCTGTGCGCTACCTGAAGCGTAATGTGGAGAAAAATCCCCGCGTGACTGCTAAGGAACTGAAAAAAGACCTGTCAGATGTGGGCACTGAAGTTTCAGCTCAGACAATAAGGCGCGCACTGCATAACGAAGACCTCCATGCCAGAACTCCCAGGCGCACCCCCTTGCTGACTCCAAAAGAACAAGAAAAAGTCGACTGCAGTATGCCAAAAGTCATGTGGACAAGCCACAAAGGTTTTGGGACAGTGTACTGTGTTCAGATGAAACTAAATTAGAAACTGTTTGGGACAATGGACCAGCGCTATGTTTGGAGGAGGAAGAACCAGGCTTATGAACAAAAGAACACCTTGCCTACTGTGAAGCATGGCGGGGGGTCAATTATGCTTTGGGGCTGTCCAGTTTTGCTTCTAATGGTACAGGAAAGCTTCAACGTGTGCAGGGTACCATGAATTCCCTTCAGTACCAGGAGATCTTGGAGGAAAAATGTGATTCCGTCAGTGACAAACCTGCGGCTTGGGAGACGTTGGACCTTCCAAACAGGACAATGATCCGAAGCACACATCCAAGTCCACTAGAGCATGGTTGAACATGAAAGGCTGGAACATTCTAGAGTGGCCATCGCAATCACCAGACTTGAATCCAATTGAGAACCTCTGGTGGGACCTAAAGAAGGCAGTTGCAGTGCGCAAGCCTAAGAATGTGACTGAACTGGAGGCTTTTGCCCATGAAGAATGGGCTAAGATACCCATAGGTCGCTGCAAGACACTTGTGTCAAGCTATGCTTCACGCTTGAAAGCTGTCATAACTGGAAAAGGATGTTGTACTAAGTACTAAAATATAATGTCACTAGGGGGTTGAATAAAACTGATAATGATGTGAGCACAGTAAAGACATTTGTGGTTATTCCATCATAAATATTATGTTATATTTGTGTAATTTATAAGTGCCTCTTTGATATAATTGTAAATAAGATGACTGAAATGATCCAAATCAATGTCAAACTGGCCAAAACACTATTTCAGTGGGGGTTGAATAAATTTGATCACAACTGTATATATATAATGTGTGTATGGATATACAGCAAGTTTATTCTTTATATGTTGACGTGAAGGACTCTGGAGTGGAGGATTTCAAGCATTTAAATTCAAGCATTTAATTTAATTGAAAAACAATTTTTAAAAATCAGATATTAACGACACCCTACAGTCTGTACTGAAGCGTGGGGTCTATACCGCGGTGTGAACCGACCCTTTACTTTTGTTACCGTTACACCCCTAATGTTAAGGCATTATTTATATCACAGCGTTCATTGTTGTATATAGAAACTGGGTGTGAGCAGATCCATCATTAAGACATTTTAATTTGGAGGTTCTACATTTCTTAGAGCTTAAAAAGTTTATTGCAGCCGGCCAGATGTTTTCTACTTAACCGACAACACTTTATTAAACCTTTTGACTGTTTATTTACTGGGCAACCGACATTTCCCAAAAAGAAACCAGTGACCCTTTTTTGCCTGCTCTAGACCTTAAAGCATCAGTATCTGAGCTACAGACGTGCCTTCCTGGACGACTCGACGGACGTGTTCGAGGCCAAGCGGAGTCGGAAGCTCCAGAGCGCGCCACGCGTCACCACCGGCCCCACTCCCTTCGGCTCGGTCCCAAACGCCGCCGCCGTGGCCATGGCTGCCACGCTCACACAGCAGCAACAGCCCGCTACAGGTCTGACCGCCTTCAAGTTTTAGACCTCTTCTTGACCTGTAGGCTGTGAACAAGTCAGGGACTTGAGAGGACAAGAGAGAGGCAGGCGAGGGAGATAGACGTACGGAAAGCAAGCTAATATCAACGAAATATAAACTATAAACCTCAACGGCCGCCAGTGTCTCATTTACGTTGTTGGTGAGAAGCTGTCTCTGCGGCTCTGATCTGATTTCCTTGACCCGTTTGAGCGACGGCCCTGTTCTTTTATTTATTTATTGCCGGAGTTTTCAAGCACTTAATATTTAATGAGCGATGACGAACAGGATGTACTCAGACTTATACCAGATGAGGTCAGTAGTCTCAGCAGCGCAGTGTTCGAGGACGTAACGCGTAAAGGCTGATCAGTCAGGTAGTTCAATCTTAAATGATAACAGGGTCTTTTCCACCCCTCCCCCAAACACCCACACCAGTAGTGTTCCCAAAGGTGCTTTATTTCATATTTTTAGACGTTTTATAAGAAAGTAAAGCTACATTAACATCGCAAGTCTCCCATATCAGAGCCATGTAGTCTTTTCTTAAAGCTCGTCCGATTGTGACGTGTCAAATGTTAGGAAAGGTTTGAAGCAGTTGAAGCGTATCGTTTGACATTTGAAGGAAAATTAGAAATAACGTTCTAAAATCTTAATCTTTATTTTACATAAAGACATAAAACGTAGAAGATGGAAGTTCGTAGTTATTTGAGAAAATGAAATGCCTCGTTATTTTCTCGTCTTGGAACATTTTGTCGCGAACACAAGCGAGTCGTAAATTTAACATGTATGGAACTGAATCTGCGGCACGGTGGCTCAGTGGTTTAGCACGTTCTCCTCTCAGTGCTAGGGGTTCCCGGTTCGAATCCCAATCTGGGTGGAGTTTCCATGTTCTCACCGTGTCCACGTGGGTTTCCTCCGGGTTCTCCGGTTTCCTCCCACAGTCCAAAAACATGGATCAAGTCAATTGAATTCTCCAAGTTGCCCCATATAGAGTGTGTTTGTGTGAGTGAGTGTGTGTGCCCAAGCGATAGGTTGGTGCCCTGTCCTGGGTGTATTTGCCCAGCGTGTGTCGTGTCCCCCCCCCCCCCCCACACACAAAATCCACACCAATTTCACAACATGTTTGTGGAAGTGTGTAATGGCATAAATACACATTTCCGAGAATCGCGGAAAGAGTTGTTTATTTAAAACAGTCAGTCCACAGACAGATTGTACAAATGTGCACCGTGTCCTGGCATGTATCTTTTTAAATTTGCTGGTGTAGTTCCAAATGTATCGTTCGGTCAGAGATGGCCAGCCGTCCCGGTTCAGAAGTAGCAGAACGAGCCCAAAATATTTTATTAATTTATTTTTTGCATTTCTCATTTAAAGCAAAACTTTCTATTCAGAGAACAGCTTTTTAGTTAGAAAAGAAAAAAAAAAAAAAAACGTATGTCCACTTGAACTTCAGGAGAACATCTGCAGGTGGGCAGGTTCTCCTTTTAACCACGTCATTCACTCTACAGTGTGGACACCACTGTGTGAGGGTGGAATGGTGTCCAAATGCCTTAGAAGAGACTTTATGACTTTTTTTTTTCCAACCCAATAAAAAACAAAAAAAAAATTTCCAAAATTGGAAATAAATTTTTTCCAAAATTGGAAATAAATTTTTTTCCAATTTTTTTTTTCCCAACCCAAGTCTTCAGAAACCCTCTTTTTTGTGCCATAAAACATTTCCATGAACCAAAAAGAAAACCGAACCTGTGAAAACCAGGCTTTGATAAATTCCTGTTTGTTAATTAAATCAGTGCTCACACAAATCTGCCTTTAAAATTCATCCTCACATTAATTTGACCCGCGTCTCATTTTACAATTTGAACCGCTCTAGAATTTAGCAGCTACGTATTCATTTTTCATACGTATTCAGGGTTTTTGTCTAATAATTTAGTTTTTTATCTATATTTTGGAAACGATTTGTTATTGTTTAATGAAAAGAGCCAATTTTTCAAGTGCTTGAACAAGAAATGTGCCTCACCACAGACTCACCATTTGGTTCAAAGTTAAAAATGTAAAGAATACAAAAACGTGTGCTGAATCTTTAGTGTTATTTTGTTTTCGGCCAAACGCAACTCTGTGGAACAAGAGCAGGATGCACGTTTGAGTTTCTACTCTGGTTTTCCAAGACGAAAAGCCATTTTTAAGCTCATGGAGAACAGATCTGCCAAATAAATTTCTTTTATAATGTCTAGTTTAGATGCGTTGTAGTTTGGCAGAGCGTCAGACGACGCACCTCTCTGTTAGAGGTCACGATTGACCTGCTGCTTGCAGACGCACTGATTGGTACTTTTTATTATTCTTCGCTCAGAAGTCACAATGCCTCCATCTCGCATTCTCAAAAGTCGCCTTTTGGAAAGAATGGAGGCTTATCTCAATCCATCCTAATATGTACATGGCATTTCCAAACTCATTTTAGTTTTATTCAGTCCTGAACAAATGAAGGTCATGTGAAGGTTAAGTTGAAAGGGCAGTTCCTGCTTCATCAGCAAGAACATTTCAGATTGTATTCATCTTTTAAGTTACTTCAAAATAAGCCATTTGATTTGTGAAGGCAGGGTGGCTTAGTGTTTAGCATGTTCTCCTCTCAGCACTAGGGATTCCTGGTTCAAATCCCAATCTGGGTGGAGTTTCCACGTTCTCTCCGTGTCCGTGTGGGTTTCCTTCAGGTTCTCCGGTTTCCTTCCACAGTCCAAAAACATGGATCGAGTCAATTGAATTCTCCAAATTGTCCCATATTGAGTGTGTTTGAGTGAGTGTGTGCTCAGTGATAGATTGGCGCTCTGTCCTGAGTCTATCTGCCCAGTACCCGAAACCTTCTCCCCTGGATGGGCCATTTTTATATAAACATACATTTGGTCATTTATTGGATGCTTTTATCCAAAGTGACTTACAAGGTGAGCACAGGGTTCATCACAACATCCCTGGAGCAATGAGGGTTAAGGGTCTCGCTCAAGAAACCACATTGGTAACTTCAGTGGACCTGAGATTTGAACCCCCAACCTTCAGACCGATGGCCCAACGCCCTGACCACTGAGCTAGCTTGCCCTATATTCATGACGACTGTGTTTCATGACTTTATTTCTCATCGCTGGTTAAATACACGGACTCTCTCACTCGTCATTAGGGGCAACCATGGCATTATTCATGGTCTCTTGATGCGATGGCAGTAATAACCAGTGACTGATGAAAAAGCTCATCAGTGATTTAGAGATAATCGCAGTTCTCGTTGATCATCACCGTGAAGTGTTTCGTTTTCTAATAAAAACATAATAAAAAAAAGTACAGGGCGATCGCACATGCCCACGCCTCATGTTCACATTCGGCGGCATCCGCTGACTCATTTCGAGTCGCTGCTATCTTTATGATCGCCAAATCCGATTACCGCATCTGCAGTCAGTGATCGTACAGAGCTTTTCCCCCCGTCGCGTTCTGGATAAAGGGGCCAAAACATTTCAAATACAAGCGAGGAGAGCTTGTGCATTAGTTTCAACATTGTTTTTCCTTCCATTATCAATCATAATAATAATAATAATACAGCAATTATATGACTATATATTTTAAACAATCTTTTTGCATTGGTACGATACTCTGATTTGTGAAATCAGCCTGCAGTGATTCAGTGTTTGTAAGGGCTTTGTGATTCATCGAAATCATAACTTGATGCTGGTTTCCTTGAGATTCTTAGGATTTTATTAATAGGTGTTTTTGTTCTTATCAGATTGTGCCTTTAAGTCTTATCACATTTTATATTAACATCACACTGAGCTTGAGACCTGAGATTTCTCAGCTCCAGAGTGTTTCGGTTTTCTGCTCCTAACTATCAAAAGCAATACTTCAGCAACGTTTCAGACACATTTTTATTCCTCCTTTATTTCTTGCTATAATCACACTTTATGGTGTGGATGTTTATGGAGCGAGACCGCTGAAACAGATTAATTCACTGGGTCCCATCAGCCTGTCACCATGTTCTTCTCAATCTCAATCTCACTACTAGCAACGGTGTGCAAGACCCCAGCAACTGATGCTAAACCTTTAATATTTTTATATATAATGAACAAATGGCAAGCCGAATGGGACAGACAGACCATCGATAAACTACACGAGATCAACCCCAATATACTTAGCAGGCCGACCACCACCTTTGAAAACCGATGGAACCAGATCATTTATACAAGATGTCGAATTGGACATACCAGGCTAACACACTCATTCCTGCTGAAAGGAGAGAACCCACCATGTTGTGAAACTTGCCAAACCTCTCTGTCAGTCAAGCATCTATTACTGGACTGCAAACTGTACCATCAGGCCAGATGCCAACTCAGCATTCCATCTACGATAAAAGACGCTTTTACTCAAATAAACCCTGAAATATTACTGAACTTTTTATTGCTCACTGGACTTAAAACACACATCTGAACACTTCTTTACCCCCATAGACTGTTACTAAACTAACCACTCCTGCCAGGAAAATAGCCTATGAGCTGTCTTGGCGTTAAAATTCCAATTCCTTCCGTCTGCTGCGTTTAAATAGCAACAGTGCCTGTGAATATATATATATATATTTATATATTAGTTGGCGAGGTGGTGTTGAATGGCAGTGCATTCTGTTAATTTCTGCCGTTTTTTGTTGTCATGGCAACAGAAAACACAGGTGTAAAGTTCAGTTTGGCATATTTCTTGATCAAGAAAATTCAAATACATTAAAAGGTTTTTTTCCCCAAAGTAGGATTCAAAGTGGTGGTGTTCTGCCCTGGGTTTGTAGGCTGGGATTGAAAATTGTGTTGACATAACAATCTGTCAGTCAGACCGTACCTGGCTTTTAAAGTGAACGAATGGCAAGTGACATGCTGATTGCTATATTGCATGTTATGCCAAAAAACACACCATTAATTATTAAGAGATTAAGTACATTCGCATTTAGATTTCTCAAAGTGATGAAACCTACCTACAAAGTGATGTTAACCCCACTAATTTACATTAAGATGCTGGTTCACGCTCAAGTAATTTATTTACAGAGTGCTTTTCACAATAGTACATAGTCACAAAGCAGCTTTCCAGTGTTATAAGACTTTAAACCTCCAAAGAGCAAACTGAAGAGACAGTGGGAAGAAAAAAAAAAAACTCCCTGTTATGTTGTTATTTTAAGGAAGAACCTTGTGAGGACCAAGACTCAGTGGGGGACTCATCCTCCTTGAGTGGGGCAGCATCAACAGTGTAGGACAGTCGTACAGATCGTGTGATGATCAGGTGACCACTAGTTTACAGTGAAACCAAGTAGATGCTCAATGAAGAGAGCTTAGGCTTTCATTTTAGTAGTTGAGTGTTAATGTTCAAATTCATCCTGAGAGATAAATAATTAATTTAAAAAAAATGTTATTTTATTTCCGACATTAGGCAGCTGCCTGGCTGAGTAATTAGTGGGATTACCATATATGGCAATTTCACTGTTATCCGATTATCATTCCACCGTTTTTGTCCTGCTTTCTTCTCCCACAGTATTCGAGCTATCAACACGATTTTTAATAATAATAATAAATTTTATTTGTAGTGCACTTTACATTTGGTCACAAATCTCAAAGTGCTACATAGTAAAAAGCAAAGTAACAACACTATAAAACCATCAATCAATTAAGAATGGTAAGTTCTTCTAAAAAGAAACGTTTTAAGTCCTTTTTTTTAAAACGTTCTATTTTCTGAGGAGCTCTCAACTGGTCAGGACATTCTACAGGACATTCCCGTCTCATTGGTGAGATGAGTGCTTGTATACAGCTAATGAATTAGTCGAACCGTTCCCGAGATATTCCCGTTTTTCCGAGCCAAAATTCCCATTCACTTTGCATTATGGTAATATTTAAACTTCCGTAACGCGGCCAATTATTGAGCTACAAAAACAAAATGAAATTTATTGGAGCCAGACTGGCCGTCTGAGAGTGTTTGCACTCTTGGTTCACTCATCAATCACTCTTCAATTTTGGCTTAGTTCATTTTCATTGGGGAAAATCTGGTGTTCAAAATGGCGTGAGCTACGAACACAAAACCCGAGCTGAAAGCACATACTGGTTGCACTTTCCATTCACTTTTTATCACTTTTCAAATATTGCATTCCTCCTCCTCCTCACCCCAACACTCCAGCACCAGGGACACGGTCCGTTTTTTTAATAATATTGTAAAACATTATGAATTCATTACACTTTGTTGCAATCACACTCGCATTTTCTTCAGCAAATGCACCTCTCTAGCTTGTTAATGAGGTCCAAATGTAGCTTCCTTAAACACTAATAACCACTAACTGCAGAACTGCAGTACCAGTGATTTTAGTGTTTAAGTTTTCTTTATTTGTGTATATTTTACTCTGAGACTGCATCAACACTGGCATTGTGTTGGTGTGTGTCATGCTGGTGCGAGTGCACAATGCTGCTGGAGTAACTGTGCACCTTCCCCCAATCAAAATGTCTGGCCAACAGAATTCTGCTGTCTGCTGAGTACTGCTGAAGCATTGGGGCAAATCCAACACTAACACAACTGTGCAGCAAGAACTGAGCTTCTGTCTCAGATGTTACATCCACACCAGGCAGATCTGGAACACAGCATTGAAACAGTCAGCATTGTTTGGTCTGATCAACTCGTACCAGCACGTACATGAACGCATCACTGCCTTGTGGCCCTGCAGTGCTCTGTGGGAGTTCTGACCATTGTTGAGCAGAATGACCAGCGACTAAAGTGGAATAGATAAGCATGAAGATGATAAGCATTTAGCACACCTTTTATCCAAAGCGACACCACAAGTCAATAGTTATGAATAAAACCAGCTACGCTGTAGAATTATCAAACCTGATCATTATCCGATCATTATTTTTTATTTTCCCCCCCTTACAACAGGTGTTTGTTAAAATGCATCTTCAGTAGTTTCTTAAAAATGCCAAGTTAGGAATGCAGAGTTGGGAAGATGGTTCCACCATTTTGCAGAGGTGGAATCGCCAGGCGACAATCATCACTAGAACGTAGTGAACGAGTCAAAGTCAAAGTAGGCTTTATTGTCAATTCCTTCACGTGTTCTATACATACAAAGTAATCAAAATTACGTTCCTCGCTGTCCCACGGTTACAAGACATTTATGACATTTAGACATAAAACAAGAAAGTGAAATGCAGTGTGATGTAACGGAATTCAACAGTAAAAAAGTTGACCAAAAAAAGTGACAATGAAAGGCAATGTAAATGTGAATTAAATAGTAACAGTAATGATGAGTCAGAGTGTATTTTGTAAATTTAGAGTGAAGGTAAGAGGGGGCAGATCCAGATATTGTTCTGTAGATCAGAGTCAGTGTGTTGTACTGAATGCAGCAGCTACAGGGAGCCAATGGAGAGAGAGGAGTGATGGAGGGACTGAGTTCTCTTGGGCTGGTTGAATACAAGTCGGGCTGTAGAGTTCTGAATCAGTTGTAGAGGACTGATTGTGGAAGCTGGGGGACCAGCAAGCAACACATTACAATAATTAAGCCGGGATAGGATGAGGGCTTCAACTACAACTACACAACTACAGTCTGTATTTATTTTGTAACTGAAACGGACAAAATAGAGAATATGTACCTCAGTAAGTGGCCAGTGTTTGGTAAATGAAGGATTTAATTTCATCATAATATTTATAAAAAGCAGTATTAAAGATCAAAAAGCCATATGGCCATTAGCAAGCATTATCACGATACAAGACCAAGTTTTTTTACCTCAGTGTTTTATGCCCTTATTCTTTAGTTTTTTTGTGTTTTTTTCGCTTTTGTCCACGTGTAGGTTAGATCTTGTTTTTTTTTTTTAGTAATACATTAAGGTTCGTTAACATATTATTAAATTAGTTAGTTTTGTTTTTATTTGGTGGTGGTGGTCTTCTCTGGGTTTGCAGGCTGGGATTAAAAATTGATTGCACCACTGACATCAATCCATTAGTGATAACATACCTGGCTTTTAAAGTGAATGGCAAGTGGCACGCTGATTGGTATGTTATGCCCAAAACGCACACAAATTATTAAAATAATTGGTACATTCGCATTTAGAGTTCTCAGAGTGATGAAACCTCTGTTAAACCCACTAATTCAGATTACAATCCTAATTTACAGTGAAACCAAATGCATTTTTATTTTTTCCCCCCATCTAAATGTGTATACGTCAATAATCCTGAATGCGAAGTAGTTTCCTTTCCCTCAACTTGTCACCTGACCAACGTACATTACAGTATGCTGCCAAAAGTATGTGGAACTCAAGTTCCCACAGGTTCCATTCCACGAGCGTCTACTTTTTAAATCTGGGGTTATTTACTCGTTTGTCAGTTGACTTCTCTTTCCCCTCAAATGTTTGCTTTCCTATCAGAATCTGTAAGGACAGATTTACACTCGACTGGACTGAGACTTTTTGTTCTTTATTAAGATTAAGGGCTATAGCTTGAATGTGAAAAACTGCTCCATCACGTGGAATCACAGCGTTCTCAGCCTTTAAAGATTTTAATCTGTGATTGTTTGCTGTTGTTACAGCGGTCTCTCTCATTTTGATAACGATAAATCTTAGTGTTCTATTAGGAAATGGAGACGGTCTTGATTAGTGAGCCAACGCTTGAATACAGCAGAACCTGTATACTTGTCATATGTTGTCAGTCATTGTTGTTGGTAAACAGTTGGACCCTTTTTATATGAAAAAAGAAAGAAAATACTTGCTTAATATTAGTTACTTAGACATCTGTAACCAGATATTTATTGTACAACTAACAATTGATCCGTGTTGCAGCATGGTGGGGTTTATAGCAACCTTTGATGGCGTATACTCTGACATACCATCACTGTCTATTTCTATTAAGCATGGTGAAAAAGAACTAATAAATACTAATAATTAAACCCAAACTTATCCAGAGACCCAGGCTGCATGAATGTATAGTCCAATCAATGATTCATCTTTGTACAACTTTTTTTTTTTTTCTATAGTTGTTTGATTTTTATCAAGGTTTCAGTTTCTGCTCCATCACGTGAGATCACAGAAGTATCTTTGTGCCAAAAGTCAGCCGTTGAAGATTTTAATCTGTGATTGTTTGCTGTTGTTACAGCTGTCTCTCTTGTTTTGATGACGATAAATCTTAGTGAGGGTTCTATTAGGAAATTGATAAAGCCTTGATACAGGAGAACCTGTATACTTGTCATATATTGTCAGTCGTTGTTGATGGCATACACTGGGACCCTTTTTATATAAAAAAAGTAAGAAAATACTTGCTTATTATTAGCTAGTTAGACTTAAATTTGGATTGTATGTAATATATATTGCATACGTGATCTGTAACCAGATATTTATAGTACAACTAACATTGTCTGTAATGCAGCATGGTGGGGTTTATAGCATCCGTTGATGGCGTATACTCTGACATACCATCACTGTCTGTTTCTATTAAGCAGCAATGAAAAAGAACTAATAATTACTAATAATTAAACCCAAAGTTATCCAGAGACCCAGGCTGCATGAATGTATAGTCCAATCAATGATTCATCTTTTTACAACTAAAAACAATTTCTATTGTTGCTTGATTTTATCAAGGTTTCAGTTTCTGCTCCATCACGTGAGATCACAGAAGTATCTTTGTGCCAAAACTCAGTGTTCTCAGCCTTTAAAGATTTTAATCTGTGATCGTTTGCTGTTGTTACAGCGGTCTCTCTTTGATGAAGATTAATCTTAGTGAGGGTTCTATTAGGAAATTGATACAGGAGAACCTTATACTTATCGTATATTATCAAGTCATTGTTGATGATAAACAGTTGGACCATTTTTATATGAAAAACAGAAAGAAAATACTTGCTTATTTTTATTAGTTAGTTAGAATTAAATTTGGATTGTGTATGTATGTATATGTATGTGTGTGTGTGTGTACATATATATATATATATATATATATATATATATATATATATATATATATATATACGCACACACACAAATACAATCCAAATCCCAATAGTGCAATTACACATGTATGTATGGGGGCAAACACTTTTTCACACCACTGTATGTATGTATATACACATAAATACAATCCAAATTTAATTCTAACTAATTAATAAAAAGCAATCATCACATTATAATTATAATCATATAATAGATATAATCATCTGTAACCAGATATTCATAGTACAACTAACAATTGATCCGTAATGCAGCATGGTGGGGTTTATAGCATCCTTTGATGGCGTATACTCTGATATACCATCGCTGTATTTCTATTAAGCATTTAAGATTTTAGCCTGTGATTGTTTGCTGCTGTTACAGCTCTGTCTCTCTCATTTTGATCAAGATGCAGGGAGGTAACTCTTAGTGAGTGTTCTATTAGGAAATGGATAACGTCCTGATTATATTCATACCATTGCTGTCTATTTCTATTAAGCAGCAAAAAAAATGGTGAAAAAGAACTAATAATTACTAATAATTAAACCCAAAATTATCCAGAGACCCAGGCTGCATGAATGTATAGTCCAATCGATGATTCATCTTTTTAAAACGTATTATTTTCTATAGTTGGTTTATTTTTATCAAGGTTTCAGTTTCTGCTCCATCATGTGAGGTGGTCACAGAAATATCTTTGTGCCAAAAGTTTTAAGATTTTAGTCTGTGATTGTTTGCTGTTGTTACAGCTGTCTCTCATTTTGATGAAGACTGCTGGGAGATAAATGTTAGTGAGCGTTTTCTTAGGGAATGGATAAAGTCTTGATTAGTTAGAATACGCTCAATATATATATATCATCATCTGTAACCAGATATTTATAGTACAACTAACATTTCGTCTGTAATGCAGCACGGTGGGGTTTATAGCATCCTTTGATGGTATATACTCTGACATACCATCGCTGTCCATTTCTATGAAGCAGCAAGTCAAAAAAAAAATGGTGAAAAATAATCAATACTCACTAATAATTAAACCCGAAATTATCCAGGGTGCATGAATGTATAGGCTTATCAACGATTCATCTTTTTAGAACATATTTTTTTCTATAGTTGCTTGATTTTTATCAAAGTGTCATATGAAATGTGCATGCTTTTTTTTTTTTTTTTTTTTTTTTTTTTTTTTTTTTTCTTGCACCTAGAATGAATCCAGATTTTAGCATTTACATGGTTCGAAACACTGAATAACAAATGATTAGTCTTACAATGCAGATTTATCTGAGATCAGTGCAGGCTTTTAAAATTGCAGTGCGTTTGATTTACTATTTAATTAAAGGGTATTTATGGGTTGTATTATTATTATTTTTTTTTTTTAGACATGTTGCATTGTATGTAAACCATTTCTAATACTTC